>CAWUFW010019965.1:20000-167178 GCA_963921515.1 Calotriton arnoldi
CATACCCTGCCCCTAGTAATCCAGAGGAAGGGAACCCCCCTTTCTGGTAACCTGTGCGCACCGCGAGTCTTAGGGGACCCTAGGCGCGGACGTGCCCGACCTCCTGGAGCCCTGGCTGGGATAGGGGAGGCAAATGAGCCCTCATCGGGACTTCCAGGGCAGCCCGGCCATCTGGTCGCCCCATTGGAAAGCATTGCATGCGACCAGATGGCCGAGGGGAAAGGCGCGACCAGATGGCTGGGCCCGAAGGACGCCCATCTGGCTGCCCGAGCCTTTGCGGGAGGGCTCCCGCCTGCCCTCTGGAGGGCTCAGGGCTCTGCTTCCCAGGGGCTCGGAGACTCCAGCTGGGCCACAGGCACGGGGAGGCCCGCAGGAGCTCTCGGGCCTGGACACCCGGGGGAGGACTGCCCAGGACCAATAGAGCCCGTCCCGGGCACTGTGCCACGCCGCGGGCCGGAGGAGGGAGCCCCGGATGGTGGGGTGGTGTTGTCCGGGTCTAGCCCATCGGGTCCCCGGCTGAGAACCGCCAGCCCGAGAGGGGTTCCTGCATACCCTGCCCCTAGTAATCCGGAGGAAAGCTACCCCTCTTTCTGGTAACCCATGCGCACCGGGTGACGGAGGGGACCCAGGGCGCGGAGGCGCCCGACCTCCTGGAGCCCTGGCTGGGATCGGGGAGGCGGACGAGCCCTCATCGGGACTTCCAGGCCGGCCCGGCCATCTGGTCGCCCCATTGGAAAGCATTGCGCGCGACCAGATGGCAGAGAGGAAAAGGCGTGAACAGATGGCCGGGACCGAAGGATGACCATGTGCCCGCCCCGAGCCTTTGCGGTTGGGGTCCCGCCTGCCCTTGCAGGGCTCGGGGGCTCCGCGTTCCGGGGGCTCGGAGAACCCAGCTGGGCCTCAGGCACGGGGAGGCCTGCAGGAGCTCTCGGGCCTGGACGTCCGGGGAAGGACTGCCCAGGACCGATGGAGCCCGTCCCGGGCACTTTGCCACACAGCGGGCCGGACGAGGGAGCCCCGGACGGTGGGGAGGTGTTGTCCGGGCCTAGCCCATCTGGTCCCCGGCTGAGAACCGCCAGCCCAGGAGGGGTGTTCCGGCATACCCTGCCCCTAGTAATCCGGAGGAAAGCTACCCCTCTTTCTGGTAACCTGTGCGCACCGAGTGACGGAGGGGACCCAGGGCGTGGAGGCGCCCGACCTCCTGGAGCCCTGGCTGGGATCGGGGAGGCAGACGAGCCCTCATCGGGACTTCCAGGCCGGCCCTGCCATCTGGTCGCCCCATTGGAAAGCATTGCGCGCGACCAGATGGCCGAGGGGAAAAGGCGCGATCAGATGGCCGGGACCGAAGGACGCCCATCTGCCCGCCCCGAGCCTTCGCGAGAGGGCTCCCGCCTGCCCTTTGGAGGGCTCGGGGGCTCTGCACCAGGGACCCTTGTTTCGGTCAGACTGACCCTTGGCAGGCCGCAGGATGGGGGCTCCTACACCCCAGGCCCTGCCCGAAACCCAGGCCCTGGGCCCGGTCCCTGCTTCTCAACCCAGCCAGGCTGGGGAGATCTGGGAGCCTGCCCGGGCACGAAGGACCCCCCGTCCCGGGCACACGGACCCTCGGCTGGCCACAGAACGTGGGCTCCTGTTCCACACATTTTTTCCATAACTCCGTGGAACTCCGCGTAGTGGCGCTATGCCAACTCTGCCCACCCCTAGTGTTATGCTTCCACAAATAACATTTAGTCAGAAATGGTGCACTTTAAAGAAAAGTAGGCTAAATCTAAAGGTCATTTCTAAAAAAAAATTAGAAATAGTATTGTAAATCAACTTGATGAAAACTGGATAGAATGTTAATATAATGTTTACAAGTGCTTGGGGTCTCTGTTTTGCAATTCTTGGGAAATTTGTTACAAAAGATGCATTTGACTCATATTGGACCTTGAATATTGGTACAAATTGTGTAGAATTCAAATAAAAATGCACATGGCTTTGGGTGGAGGTTCTTTTCTAAGCATATATTGAGAAACGTGACAAATGGTGCCATGTAGTTGTATTTTTTCTCTTAATTATGGTGTCCACCTCTGTGCAGACGCTAGTGCCAAGACACCTTCGGGCATACGCCGCACTCTATAAAATAAATAAATAAAATAAATACGTAAATTTCTAAGAATCACTGAAAACTGAATGAATTTTAAAGGAAGTTTTAAACTTATGATCACACAGGCACATCACACGTACACTGCACAATGCACATGTAAACAGGGACTTTTCATGGACAGGACCAACACTTCTCAGTAGGCCTGCTATACTTTTCATGGACAGTACCAACACTTCTCAGTAGGTGTGCTATACTTTTCATGGACAGTACCAACACTTCTCAGTAAGCGTGCCATACATTTCATGGACAGGACCAACACTTCTCAGTAGGCCTGTTTTACTTTTCATGGACAGTATCAACACTTCTCAGTAGGCCTGTTTTACTTTTCATGGACAGTATCAACACTTCTCAGTAGGTCTGTTTTACTTTTTAAAGACAATACCAACACTTCTCAGTAGGCCTGTTTTACTTTTCATGGACAGTATCAACACTTCTCAGTAGGCCTGTTTTACATTTCATGGACAGTACCAACACTTCTCAGTAGGCCTGTTTTTCTTTTCATGGACAGTACAAACACTTCTCAGTAGACCTGTTGTACTTTTCATGGGCAGGACCAACACTTTTCAGTAGGCCTGTTTACTTTTCATGGACAGTACCAACACTTCTCAGTAGACCTTTTTTACTTTTCATGGACAGTACCAACACTTCTCGGTAGGCCTGCCATACTTTTCATGGACAGTATCAGCATTTCACAGCAGATAATTCATACTTTTATTGAACTCTCAGCTCAGTAAGGATGCTCTAGCTTTAATGAGACAGTACCAGCACTTCTGAGGAGATTGCCATGCGTTTATCTTATAGTGCCAATGTTCTCCGCAAGCTCGTCATGATTTTCGTGGGCAACACCTTTCACCAGGGTGCCATACTTTCATTGGACCGTGTTATCCTTCTCGAAATGAGTGCCGGCCATTTATTGGGCAGTATCCACACTTCAAAGCACGGCTACTAAGCTTTTAAAGAGTCAGTACCAGCAGGGCTGCCATTGCTTTCAATTACAGGCCCAGCAAGTCTGCAATGTTTTGACTGGAAGGTGTGCATGTACTATAGAATTTAGAAAATCTAGCGATTCCTTAAAGGCTGCCAGTTTTTAAAGAATGTATTTGCTGTGGCAGAAAGGATTGAAAAGGTAGCTCAGCGAGTTAACAGTAAACCTGTTGAGGTTTCTGTTTGAAATGCGATCCTCAGGCTGAAACCCTCCCAATGTGAACTCAGTGTTTCGTGATTCAGAGGTTGATAAAATGAGTGCCAATTTTGATTGGGATATAATAATTGTGTATAAAATCACAATATAGAGATACCACTCCTGTTTTTATCAGGTCTAAAGAGATGAGGAAACCACTTCTTAGCCACGCCCCCTTTGCACATTGAAAAGAGCACAAGCCAAACAGTGCACTATCCTCTTGTTCTCTGTTCCAAACACAACACATTTCCTTCAGCAGAAAGTATTAAGGGCACCAAGGAAAAGCCGCTTGTCTAAGCTAGAGGGGTATTGTAGAAACAATAATCTAGATTCTGGAGCTCGTAATTTAACTTATCCCATTTTATTATGCACCTACACATCCCAGCATTCAAAGTGCTGTTGACCAAACACTTGGACTTGCTGAAGATGACCCCCATGCAGCTGGCTACTGTAGATGAATAAACGTGAAATGGGGAGGTTGTATTATTTCCTGTAGTACTGCAAGATATATGCTGTTAATATAGGCAATAGTGTCTTACGTGTACTGTCTGCTGAGCACAACAACTCCCAGGAGTTTGACAGCTGTGCTACCGGGCTGAGAGTTCCTAAAAAATAGATAATGCATTGCCACCCTTCAGAGGTTGCTGGTATTCGGTGCAAGGAATCTGTGATCATAGCCAGAGGGAGAGAACAGACTCTGCTAGCACAAGTAGTAATAAGGTATACCTTCAACATCAAGCAAAAAGTGACAGTTGTTCCACCCCGGAAGTGATGTCACTTCCGTTACAGAGACTTCCGGGCCCCTGGGGGCCCTCCCATGCAGTGACGTCACTTTGGGGGGGGAGGGGGGTCACGTGACTGTGTTGGGTCACGTGTCTTGTGACATCACCATGGTCACATGCTAGTCACGAGCTCATGGTCCTAAATCGTGGTTAGGATGCTGTCATAACAGGTACGCTCCCCATTGCCCTGTGTCTAGGGCTTTGTCACAGGCAAAATTGCAACACTCTCGGGGTGCACAGTATGTGAGTCTCTAATAAAGCAAGCCCGGGCATGTTCAGACAGCCTCAGCCGTGAATCCTTCATAAGACAGCTGGAGGGCTCCTCAAGGAGAGGCTTGGGAAATACACAGACAGAATCCCCAGCCCCGCTGTCTCCCTAACCCATCTGTCTTATCTTGGACAGTGCATATTTGACTTAAAAAGGTCTTATGTTAGAAACGTCTAGGCAAATTCATAATTGAATCAAGACTGCTATGCAATGGAACCCAAACGCAGATGGCTGCTCTCCCTCCCCATAGTGGGCCTATCGCATAATTAGCATGCTCTAGTAAGTATAAAATGTCGTCCCAAGGCCACACACACAATCAGAAGCAGCCATCTGCTGTGTAAGAGCGAGAGAGAGGAGAGAGAGTGTGTGTGTGTGTGCGCATGTGTATGTGTGTGTGTGTGCGTGTGTGTGTGTATAAAACATGGCTGTCAGTTGGACCTCTATTTCTTTTTTACCTGAGATGTCTCAAGGCCCCTGTTGTGACTTGTTTTACAAAAAAAAAAGGTTTAGAGCACGGTCGCTGGACCATGTCATTTGTTTCATTGGGCTCCAGGCTCCTTGGAAATCGGCGTTTACAAAAATGTACAAATAAAATCTGTTGTTTAAACCAAGGGTTTGCCAGAGATGAAAGGTAAGCAGCAGGCTTTGGAATGTGTTTTCAAAGCTCTGAGTGACAGGCTGGGCAGAAGGGGCTGTGGGGGAAGAAAGTGTTCAGCGCGACAAAGGGCATGGCAGAGAGGGAGGGGGAGCAGGTTGTATAGTCAGAGTTGAGCTAATTGCAAGGGTTGGAGCAAATGTGGTTTAGAAACAGAGTCATGTATACACCACCCCCAACACGGGCAACAGTAAAGATTTAAAAAAAATAATAATATTTGAAATGGTTCTGCTGGTTTATTTTTGCGCAGAGGACTCTAGCTCTTGAACATTTACTTGTAAATATTTGATGGCCTGTGTAATAGCACAATTTGTCTGAGATAAAATGTGTATATTCACGCTTTGATAAACCGTGATGTCGTTATTTTGAATAGGCTTTGGCACAATTCTCTAAGAGGGTTGTAGATCCAGCTCGGCCCCCAGTGCTTAGACGCCAGAACTGTTCAGCACCATTTCGAAGCCCTGCTTTAATTAACGCTGCTGGCCACGCAGCTTGCTAAGAATGCCTGTTCCAACAACTGTAAATTATTTTATTATATTGTGAACAACACATGTCTAGAATTACTTTCAAATGGCTCAATCAACTAGGGAAGGCGATGTTCGTTAGAGCTGTTTTAAACCAAATCTGTATGCTCGGCACAAAGGATCTCCCAGAATTAACATTGAGCCATGAGGAAACAGTGTAATTACAGTATGTTACAGATATTTAGAGCGCTATAGTTCTGAGACCTTTGCTAACCTTATTGTTTCAACAGGGCAGGCTTTTTAAAAAAACTGTATTCTTGTGTAAGTGTTTTTACAGGTTAGGAGGCGGAAGTACATCTAGCTATTAAAGAGCGGAATCAAATCTTAGACTCTAAAGACGCATCGGACAGCGTCCAGCATAATCCTGCTATTACAGGTGAATAAAGGGATGGCCTTGTTGTATAAAGGATATGTAATGATTAGCCCGAAGAGTCCAAAGCCCCCCAAGATTCCATCGTGCCCTCAGAGAGTGTGCTAAATCTGTGTATTATATTGGAAATGTGACAGTGATTTTTTTTCTTCACAGTTCCACAGCAAGCAGGCAATTATGCCAAACCTCAGCAAAAGGTAGACACCCGCGCAAAAGTGGTGGACGGAGCCTCAACGAGTCCTGGAAGGGTTGCGACCTCGTTCAAAAAAAGGAAGTCTTCGGGGCCTATAGACTGACTGCCTACAAAGAAAGGGGTTCCACAAAGGGGCAAGGTAGGTGTGTTTTACAAAATGTAGCACAGAAAGAACCCTAATGTATTTTTGTCTCAAGCATCGTGTTCCTCCAGCATCCAGTAAGGGATATAAAAAATGTAAAGCAATAGTTAGATAGGGGGTTGCAATTATAATGTTGTAAAGAACCGTTCAGTAAGGCCATTTTTGGCTAGGGGTGTAGACCTCAAAGAGTGCACACTTCCAGCCGCAGACACACAACAGCCAGGGTCATGTAAAAACCAGGAAATAGATCTCACTCTAAACAGACCAAAATTGAGTCGCCTTTCCTTAAAGAAGAAGAAGAAACCCACGGTCCAGGTCCTACAAACCGTCCCTTTAGATCTATCCTTAAAAAACACAGTTACCGCGCAACCATGTCCCCATAATCTTCATGCAGGTAAATGTTCACCGTCTGAGAGGGTGAATGTCGATGTGCTCCCCAGAGTATCCCCAAAACTGACTAAAATATCTCACATAGCCGTTGGGACGAAGGGCTTGAAAACGATCACCCAAAAGCGGTCACACCTATAAAAATCACATGTACTGTATTTGATGAAGGGTTTGAAAACGATCATCCAGACCTGGACCCATCTTCTGCATGTACAGGGCTTCTCAGGGGGCTAACCGGTGAGCCACAACTCCATATAAAAATCTCACGAACCCTAGTTGATGAAGGGCTTAAAAATGATCACTCCCAAACTGACACATCTTATGTAGGTACAGGGTTTCTCAAGGGCCTGACAGTGGTGCCATTGAGGTCTGAAACACCAGCCGGCATTGCAGCCGCTCACAGTGTTCCTTCTAATGTAGACCCCGATGGGCAGCAGCCACCTGTTCCCAGCCCCAGCGCTTCCTACACCTCTACTGCGCAGAGCTATTATGTCCAACATTTAAAGTCACCATATCCTATGTCACCGGTTAAACCTCCAGGCGTGTACGATCCCACCAGCCCCGTGTCAAGTGTAAACCTTCATCACCCACCTCAACATACTCAGACAGCAGTCTAGGATGGAGTGGATGTCATAATCAGAGCTTTGAAACAGAGTATATCGACGAGGAGTCCTCAGGAGCCGCCGATGGATACTCCATTGGGTGTTCGGATTGGGAACCGCTTTTTTTGATGACCCCAATTCCAGAACTTCGGAACGGTGGTAGTGGGGGTAGCCTGAGAGCGGTGCTCAGGGAGATTCAGAGTAATATACGCCCCACCCCTATTGTCACAGATAATGCATTTTTTTTTGTTAAATCTTTTTATTCAAAGATAAAACATATAAAACAAAACCAACAAAACCAAAAGACAATACATTACATTAATCTAGACTTCAAAAATGCACAGTACACGATACAGATACATATACAGGCGTTGGGCAATGTTACAAAAGACACTCATCATTGATCCATATTTAGAGCATTTAAATATCTTCATCGTCGACCACTAGGGAGGGAGGGAGAACAACAGTAGTGCATAACAGACCTCTACTTTCGTTTCATGGGCCCCATATTTTGGTCCATTTTTGTGGGCAACCCCTACTTTCATAAATCACCCTCTCAGCCTGCATGCACCAATCCATGTCTGACTCCCAATCCTTATAACGCAACTGCACTTCACCCCTCCATGTTCTGGCTATATTGCGTTTCGCCACCATACAGCCAAAGGTAACCCACATCTTCTCGGTACGCGACAGATCTGTGGCATCCCAAATATTAAGGAGACACAGCCGGGGGGAGCCGGCTATAGACGAGGTGCAGACACAGGACATACCAGCAACAACTTTTTCCCAATACCTCCGAAGGACAGGGCAATGCCACCATTGATGTATATAGGTACCCTCCAGGCCACATCAACGGGGGCAGGCAGGGGAACCCTTCACACCCATCTTGACCAGTACAGAGCTGGTATAATACGTCCGGTGCAGCAATTTGAGCTGTACAAGTCTAAAATGTGATCGGATCGCTACTCTCTCCAATCGTCCTCGTCTAAATCCCCAACATCGTCAGCCCACTTAGCACGCAATTTCTCCTGAGCGTCTGGAGTATGATTGAGGATTTTCCGGTAAGTCAAGGAGATGGCTTTCTCACGGAGATAATCATCCAGCAATCTATCCTGCAGAGGCGAAGAAACCGGCACCTCCGAATCCTTGGGAATGACTTTGTACAATGCGTTCCTGGCCTGGAGGTAACGGAAGGTTTCTCGTTCATGCAATTGGTAGTCTCTTTGTAGATCAGTAAAAGGAATCACCCTACCCTTCGCCCACATATCCCCGACTGTCGAGAGACCGATCAGGTCCCATTTATCAAATCCTGGCTGCCTTGAGAGCATACCCAAGCGGCCTGTTTCCAATAGAGGAGTAACTTGTGTTATTTTACCTTTCCACCCCAGGGCCCACGTTGCTTTGTGCCATAAATCTACCGTGGATGACGTAGGAGTGAACCTTGGTGCGTATCGTGCACCTCTGTAGAGCGCCCTGAGATAGGTGCCAGGGAGCATATTGTGCCGATCCATTCTGTAAGCGGGGTCCGAAATGGGTCGATGGACCCATTGGTTTAAGACCACTAGCTGCGAGGCCCAATAGTAAGACCTGATATCGGGTAGGGCAATACCACCGTCGTACCAGCTCTTTGACAATTTTGTGCGGGCAATACAGGGGGCACCTAGATCCCAGAGCAGTGACCTGACTTCCGAGTCAATTAGTTGGAAATATCACGGCGGGACTGAGTAAGGCGTATTCTGTAGGGCGTACAAAAAACGCGGGAGGGCCATCATTTTGTAGAGGGCCGCTCAGTCCGGCGTAATATACATTCCTAAATATTGAAAGCCGTCGGTCACTATGTGGGCCTCACAATCCGCCGGTAAAACCGGAGTGACACCACTCAACACATATATCACGGATTTGTCCCAGTTAATAGTGTACCCAGAATATTTTTGGAATAATGCAAAGATATGAAGGACACGTCGAAGTGAAAAGGGAGGTCTGGCCAGATAAAGCAGAATGTCGTCCGCATAAAGAGAAATCTTGTCGGACCACTCAGGCGACCAATGAAGGCCCCTAATAAGCGGGTCCCCCCGTATCCAAATTGCCAGGGGTGCCAGTGCTAAAGCAAAGAGCAAGGGCGAGAGCGGGAAACCCTGTCTCGTACCCCTCCCCAGAACAAAGGAAGCAGAACGCACTCCGTTTACTGAAATCCTAGCCAGGGGGTCAGAATAAAGAAGACGCACCCAAGACAAGAATCGGCTGCCGAAACCATATCGCTCAAGTGCAGCGAACAGAAACGACCACTCGATCATGTCAAAGGCCATTTTAGCATCAAGGGACATTATGATTGAATCTTCTAGTATAGTGGTGGCTCTGCCCAATACGCCATATAACCGTCGGAGATTTAATGCTGTATTCCTGGGGGGCATGAAGCCAGATTGATCCGGATGTATTAATTTGAGAACGAACGGGGAGAGACGTTGTGCCAGCAATTTGGCCAGGGTTTTAACTTCAGGGTCCAATAAAGAAATCGGTTGATAGGAGCTACATTCCTCGGGGGTTTTCCCTTTTTGTGGGTTACTACAATATTGGCTAGCCGTTGCGTTTCCGGCAAAGTACCTAGGATCCGGCTCTCTTCATACATTCTTACTAAGAATGGGGCAATAGTTGTAGCGTTAGATTTATATAGTTCGATTGGGAGGCCGCTCGGGCCCATCGCCTTCCAGACTGCAGAGAGCCAATAGCCTTTGCGACCTCTTCGGCAGTGAACTCTGCCTCTAGGCCCTCAACGTCTTGGGCGTCATGCATTTTGTTTTTAGCTCAAAAAGCTATAATAGGGCCATATGTGAAAGACATGCACCAGGTTGTCAGAAAACTAAAATCCAATCTGAACTCTAAGGCCATAAAACTGTAGAAGACAATAACCGAGAACCGACCCTTGAGGGATGTACGGAGGGAGACAATTCAGAGGGTACAGAAGAGAGGTGTTACAATCTTGCGAATCAGCCTTTGCAGACATAGAGGTTATTTTATCTTGACGAGGTCTGCAGCGCTCCCTAAAGAGCGGGGGTTCCAGCTTTATAATAACTCAGTCCAAAGTTCAAATATAAAAAGAAGGTACAAGACATCCTTACTAAAGAGCAACGGTTCTTATGAGTCCACACAGCCAAAAAGAAGTTAGAACCCAGCATACAGGGCCTTAAAGTTCCAAATACCATGACAAAGCATCCTTTAATGGCACGGTTTAGACCCCCAAACACAAATTACGCCTGGAGGGCCGCAGGCGCTTGAGGCGTTTCAAGTGTTCACGGGGCAAAGACCCAGATACACTGAACACAAAGATGGTCTCGAAGTAAAGGCTGTAGCTGGGGAATTGGGGAGGGTATCTTCAGCAAATACTCCAGAAACTGTCAAACCGGCTCTGGGGGCTGCCTAAAAACGGGAAGGTTGGTAAGAAACAAAAGTGGGCTAATAGGGCCAAGCAGGGTAGGCTTTTAATCAGGAAATTCAAGAAAGCTAGAATTTGTGCTACAAGGAGGCTTAAAAATGCACTACCTCAGAGTCAGCACCCCCCCTCCCAATATGATTCCCCGGAGAGCTCAACATCCAACGCAAACCTCCAATCTGAGGATTCAGAGATGGTGTTTTTAGAGAGCGGCAGATGGTACCGGAGAAATGTAGAGAGATTTAACGCTACAGCGTATTACAAAGAATTCAGGTTTGTTAACTTAGAATGGATAGGGGGTGTGGCTGCAACCGCCAACAAGATAACCGCAACCTTGTAAGGCTCCGGAGGCAGAGGGCTTAAAAATCGCCATGCTGCTGCCTATACCACCCCAGAGGGAGGAGACCGAGCTCCTGCGGTAGCCCAGATGCCCAGGGAAGACTGGATTACGAGCCCATGAGCCGCAGTGGCTCTGGGACCAGGCACCGAATCAGCGTTGGGATGGGTCCAGCACGCCTCGGAGGCCCCGCGGCGACAGGGGCCACAGGAGAGCCTGAGGCCGGGACCACCCGGCCTCCCATTGCCGGTAGCACACTGCTGGCCTGGATGTGAGGCCCGAGAACGTGATGGGTGCTGTGCTGCTCGGCCGAGGCGGCCTGGGCCTGGTGCCGCCACCGCCTATCGCAGGGATTGGCTGGAGGCCTGAGAGGGAACATCGAGAGCGGCCATGGTGACGAGCGCTGGCCCCTCCCATCGGGACTTCGCCGCACCCGACTCCGCTGTGAAACCGAGTCGGCGACCGGCTGTGCTGTGGTAGAAATGGGCCCGCTGCATTATATATGGGCTACACAGCGATCCACAGACTCCACTGAAGCCCCGGGAATGACACACACCAGCCCTGGTAGGTGCAGCATGGGGCGATTGACGAATGCCCTGCTTAGGCCCAGACCTCTCCTACATTATTGGTGAGCGGTGCACGTTAGGCCACCCCTGATGCTGTTGACCATTGCGGGTTCGCCTGCCACCCAGCATGACATCGCGCTGCATTGCGAATAAAACCCTCCGGGCTTGAACGGCTGGATACCCACCTGCATATTGTGCGTAGCTACCTGCTGACATCGCCAATAACAATGGGTAAGACAGACCCGAAGCAGCGCAAGCTGCAATTTGACCAAACTGGACCATCGAGAGGTGGGGGAACAAGCTCTGATGCTGACGAATCCACTGGTACTTCTGCAGAGGCGCCCCCGCTAATGACGCTGTGGCCATTATGCTTGAGCTTAAAGCAGGCTTTTGAGCCATGGACGCCCGCTGTGACACACTGGCTACCCATGTGGACAGGCTGGGTGAGTGTCTCGACCATCAGGGGGTGAGGCTGGATGGCGCAGAGGGAAGAATATCTGGAGTCAAGGATGCATCAACTACAGTTCAGTAGAAAGTGTTTCTCAAACTGGTGGCCATAAAAAATAAGATTTAGAGGCTAGATCAAGGCGCAACAATATTCGCATCTCTGGCGTGGCCGAGACCACAAACATGGGTCAACCCGACTCATTTGTGGAGCACTGCTCCAGCTTCTCCCCAACTTTCCCTGTAGAGAGGGCGCACCGCACTCTGGGGCCGTGACCCCACCCGACGCCCATCCATGTTTCATCATTGCACCGCTCCTTAACTACAAGGACAGAGATACCGCTCTGCGCCTGGCTAGGGAGCGCGGTGAGCCGCAATACCAGGGATCTGCTATTTGCATATATCCGGACTTCACCCCCACTGTCCAGGAAGCTCGACGTAAATTTGGCGATGTAAAGAACACGTTCCGTAAGCTGAACATACAATATACCATGCTGTTTCCGGCCAGGCTAAAAATCGACCATAATGGGAAGCCCAAGATCTTCGAGACCTCTGCAGATGCTGCCAGCTTCTGTAAAAAGCTATCGAACGGTTCTCCTGCCCACTCCCAGGACAACCCAGCACCGGACTGAAGACTGGTGGCGCCTAGTACACCGCACAATGACCCAGAACGCCCGAACATTGAACTATGCTGCACGCAGGGACCCTCCTGAATACAACACATGTCGACGTTCGGGCCCCAGAAGACGGCCCCACATGCCAGCCTTCCACCTCTATTGTCACTAACGATATCTGGCGGCACGGATTTTGTACTTTATCCTATGTCTCTATATCTTTTACTAGTTTGGCCTATGCCTACCGGGTCGCCTCTGTGCCCCATTGGTGTACACCATGGTTATAAGACTGGGAATTTTTAGTTCTTTGTTTCTAATAATTGGGAATCGCTGGATGTTTTTGTATCTAGTGTGGGAGGGGGAGGTGGGTATGGGTATGTTTCGAAATGGATGATGTTTAAATGTTTTTCGTTCATAACCACACAATGCCACAAATCAACCCAGTTAACACCTGCTTCCGTCACTGCACTCCCACACATACTTTACCCCAAACAGCACCTTTACGCTGACACGTGACTTGACTGAACCATTGGAGATATCCTGCATCACTTGGAATATACGGGGTATTAATAACCCGCGCAAGGCCAAGCGAGTTATGGCATATCTAAATAGACATGGCGTTGAAATAACCTTCCTGTAAGAAACGTGCATGCCCAGATTCTCCTCCCATTTTCACGAAAACTTGGGGCACGAACCGATATTTCTCCTCCTACAGCTCATACTCAAGGGGCACTTGCATACTCATACACAAAAGCGTCCCTTTTCAATTACACGCTTCAAACTTGGATCCAGAGGGCCAATACGTTATACTGCATGGTTTACTTGCGGACAAGCAAGTTTTATTGATGAACATTTACGGCTCCACAGTGGATGACCCCACCCTTTTCCAAGATATATATAACCACATGGGACGTGTAGATGTTTATCAGATAATAATAGGGGGCGACTTTAATTTGGTCCAGTGCCCTCAAAGCACTCCTCCAGCACACATCCCAGCAATAAGCCAAAGATCAGGGCCCTACTCTGACATACTATGGACACATATGTACTGCGCGATCCCTGGCGCTCTCACCACCCCTCTGACCCGGTTCACCTTCTACTCATCACCTCACAAGGTCTGGACAATATAATACACTGGGCGTCCGAGGTCACAGTGCTGCCTCGCACCCTCTCCGACCACAGCCCCGTTCTATTGTGCCTCACTATCCCGTATGGCTATGAAACCGATAAGTGCAGGAGATTTCCCGGTGATGCCCTCCATGATCAGGTATTTTAGGGGCAAATTGCTTGCGGCAGTGGTAGAATACTTTACAATTAACACTGGCACCGTCACTACCCAAGCCATGCTATGGGAGGCCTTCAAGGCCTACATTTGGGTAGTAAGCATATCAAAACAATTTGGCATACTAGGTGACATACATCCGCAAATTAAACACATTGAATCGGAGCTACAGAACATAGACTCAGTGGCAATAGCGGATGGAGATCCGAGACTACGCCACAGGGCCTCACTGATGGCGGAGTTCTGCGAGCTTGCCGATCGAGAGATGGCATACTTAGGGAAATACACCAAGGTGCGTCGATATGGGAAGGGTGAGAGGCCAGGATGCACGCTGGCCAGAATACTATGCCCAAACCAAGCAACTAGTTATTTAACCGAAATACGAACGGACACAGGTGCGCATGTGTTGGGCACTGCGGGAGTAAAGGCAACATTTCTGGAATACTATAGGTGCCTATACACAGCTCGCTTTTCAGAACCCCCCCCCCGGCACTTCCCTCATATTCAGAGGAGGTCGCAATGGTCTGGTGGGATGTTGGTCAGCGAGAATTCTTGTGCGAGCCCCTCACTCTAGATGAGATTAAGGAAGCCATCAATGCACTCGATGGGTCCAAGGCCTCCTGTCTGGATGGCCTCACTGGTGCCTTCTACAAGGCTTTCAAAGACCACCTGGCCCCACAGCTCTTGACATTGTATAATGAAGCCTTATCCACCGGTTCGCTACCACCAACTTTGCGAGAAGCAGCACTTACCCTATTATTAAAACCAGTTAAGGACCCCACACTATGCGCGTCGTACAGGCCACTATCGCTCCTTAACCACGATAATAAAATAGTCGCTAAGGCCCTGGCAACTAGACTGGCCCTCCTAATGGAGCACTTCATTTCACCAGTGCAATCTGGCTTTGTACCGCACAGATCAACCTCACTCAACCTCTGAACATTATTTGCGGTCTTAACAAAATATCACCAACCATACCTGTGGCCCTTCTCGATGCCGAGAAGGCATTCGACTCACTCGAATGGTCATTCATGACAGCAGCTCTGATAAACCTTGGGATTCGCCCCCCTTCTTGTCCATGATCGCTCATACAAATCAATGCATCATTAAAAGAACCCATTAACCCCTCTACTTTTCATTATTGTAATGGACCACCTAATGCACCACATGCATGCCAGGCACCTTCATCGAGGGCTCCAACTCGAGAGCGGACCTCTATTACTATCTTTATATGCTGATGATATACTTTTATTTCTAAGGCACCCTGCGGACAACCTCCCCCCGTTGATGGAGGAGCTAGCCCGATTTGGCAATCTTTCAGGCTTGCAGATTAATTGGGCCAAGTCTAAGCTGTTCCCACTTACAAACGCTGCCCAACCGGCGGTGACCGGACACCCCCTTAAATCGTCGGAGGGACAGACCTGGTATCCAGGCATTCAACTGCACAGGGACAAGCATCAAATACTACAACTCAGTTATGGGCCTGCGGTAGATACAAGTCGAAAGATGGATCAAACTGCCGCTCTCAATGGCAGGTCGGATAGCTATCATCTAAATGGTGGTGCTCCCCCGGTTCCTATTCCTCTTCCTCAATATTCCAATACCACTCCCCAACTCTTTCTTCCGAACCCTGCGCAGTTACCTCCTCCGTCTGATGTGGGCCGGCAGCCGACCCAGTGTGCGCTGGGACACTTTAAGACTGCCGTACGTACGGGGAGGCCTAGGAGTGCACGACCTTCAGCTATATTATTTAGTGGCTCAATGCCATTTTGCACACTGCTGGTACCACCCAGACGCGCGCATCCCATATTTGAAACCTGAACTAGACCAGCTATGAGGTATCCCACACTCGTCTATATTACCTAAAGGCATACCGCTAGACTCTGAGGATATTATGACAGTATCCACGACCTGTTGGGCCTGGCGCTCACTTCGCCGTAGGCTGGGCGGTGGCCCCCTCTATTCCCCAGCCCTTCCACTGAGGAACAATCCATGGTTCCCTCTCATGAGCGAACCGCTAATACAACGCACACTATTACATTATAATATCCGCACCATAGGGGATCTATTTCACAATGGCCATGTTCTGCAGCTGGCAGATGATTCTAGGTTCCACGCTGTGCCATATATACATCGCTTTGTAATTCATAGATCATAGCTACCCCCTCGCACTGGAAGAATTTCCACCATTAATGCTCGTAATAACAGACACAGATGGCGCTCACCTGATATCCATACTCTACCGTGCGTGCCCGGCGCTAAAGCCAGACACGACTGTCCGAGTGCGGGAAGCATGGGCACGTGACCTTTGTTTTCCCATGACAGACAAAATGTGGTCCTACTGCTGTGCGCAAATTCAGAAAATAATGCTCAATCACAGACACAAACTATGCAGTTCAAGTTCCTACACCGAGCGTACCTTACCCCATTGAAAGTCGTAAAGTATGATACCAATAGAACAAATTGCTGCCCCAAATGTCAGGCCCCTACAGCAGTCTTCGCACATCTTGCATGGACCTGCCCTATCATTTCCATATACTGGCTCTCTGTATATTCACACATCATCAAAATGACAGACACCACATTACAACCAGAACCAGCAATGGCGCTCATGGGAAACACCGCAGACCTTCCCTGATCAGCGCGCAGACTTATTTCAATATCCCTGCTATTGGCGAAACACAAAATCGCTATACACTGGGGCAATTCAACATCCCCCTCCTCTAATGCATGGCTCAAATACATGACACAATGCGGCAGTATCAGTGCAGACTATAAAGCTCTCCAGCCCCAGGCGTCACGTCCTGTAGACTTCTGGCAGCCTCAACTCGACTGCCTACATATCCTGGAACAGGATGTTACCGACGGTCGAGCCTCCCCCCCCACCATCCCCCATTGATCCCGTTAGACCTGTTTCATGATCTTGCACATCTCTGCTATCAGTGCAACGCCCTGCATCTATTGGATATCTCCCTGACCCCCCTCCATTTAACTCATAGCCTTGTCCTTAAGTTATGTGTTGAGAAACGGAGCTAATATGACATTGAACTGTGCCATGAACATTGAAGAATGTTGTTTGCATGTTGTATCCCCGGACCACGCACGCAACCTGGGAATCATCCTGGACTCCGAGCTCAAAATGGACCGCCAGATCAACTCTGTCTCGTCTTCCTGCTTCCACACCCTCCGCCTCCTTCGTAAGACCTTCAAATGGATCCCCCTCGAACACCGAAAGACCGTCACTCACGCCCTGGTCACCAGCAGACTCGACTACGGCAACGCACTCTACGCCGGAATAAACAAAAACCTCACCCGCAAGCTACAGAACATCCAGAACGCCGCCGCAAGACTGGTCCTCAACCTGCCAAAACACTGCCACATCTCCCAGCACCTGCGCACACTCCACTGGCTCCCTGTCGAGGCGAGAATCACCTTCAAGATGCTCACCCACGCACACAAGGCCCTCCACGACACCGGACCAGCATACCTGAACAGCCGACTCAAATTCCACGCACCCCAAAGGACCCTACGATCAGCCCAGCTCTCCTACGCCGTGGTCCCCCGCACCAGAAAGACCAGATCGGGAGGCCGCTCCTTCTCCTTCCTCGCGGCCAAAGCATGGAACGCCCTTCCGCTCCACCTCAGACAGACAACATCGCTCCCCATCTTCGCAAGAAACCTCAAAACCTGGCTTTTCGACAGACCCCCTCCTTGATGGATGGAACCTGCACCCCCCCAGCGCCTTGAGACCCTTACGGGTGAGTAGTCGCGCTTTAACAAACGCCTGATTGATTGATTGATTGTTACTGGAAAATCAATAAAAAAATTGTTAAATTTTTTAAAAAAACTTAGAATGCATAAACTCATCTGATCATGGGCAATAGCTATTCACCAGGTTGTACAAACTCTTGTAGAGCGGTTGTTACACAACGTGAGGCCGAATGATTTCTTTCAGCTCCACTTCCATGGGCAGGGTATTGACAGCCCCTTGTTCACCAGACAAATGCCCAGCGATGTGTTTGACACTGTGGAATATTTAGAAAACCTCTCTAAACTTTTACAGAGTAAAGCAGAAATAGCAGCATTTGGGACCTTCAGAATAGTTGCCCTCGTTGTTCAGGGTCACGAGGGAGGCGTTTCCAGGCTTTTGAAGAGTATCTTTTACAGTAAAGTCATTGAAAAAAAACATCAGTGGCTGCTCAACTTTCACACAGGCGCAACCAACACGTGTCTGGCGGCTAGCATCGCTGGGTTACTAATGGATCGCAGAACAACCGACGCGGTCATCCTGTCTAGAGCTGTTGAAGCCCAGAATGGGCTTGAAATACCTCCCAATAGACTGGTAGGCTTTGGAGAACTGAGTCTTTTTGAGAACTATTTTGCAGTCACAGTAAAAGTTCTTTACTGCAGCGAATCGTAAAAGTACTTCACATCCTGAGAGCCTGTGAAATATAAGACGGTTTACATTCACTATCATGAAAATCACTTTTACGGTATCTTGAACCTGAAGAGTTTTCTAGGAGCCAAGTACACCCAGTGCACCCATTGCGATCACATCTACAACACACAGACAGCTCATCAGTGTGAAATGCATTGTAAAATTTGTCAAAAGGACGGTTGCATTGTAGTAGTGAATTAGAAGGTGAGATGTCCTAGATGTAATCTAATCTGTTGCTCGCAAAACTGCTTGAGCATACACACTGCATCCCTAAAACAGACTGTACGGGGTGCGGGAGCTACACAGCCATCGATCATGAATGCAAAGGTATGAAATGCCCCTGGTGTAAGGCGTCTTTTCCTCCGGGAACAGAACACATGTGTTACATGACTAAAGGGCTGCCCCAGACCAAACTAGAAGACTACAAAGTGTTCAATATAGAGTGTACCCAAGAGACTGGAGTGCATCAGCCTAACTATATTTTCGTGCACCATCTAACTTCCAATGAAAACTGGGAGTTTGAAGGCCCTTCTTGAGTGAACAATTCCTTAGCACATTCATGCAGACGAAATTCAGAGCATACTCTGATGGCCCATAACTCAAAAGCGTATGACTCATTCTTTATTTTGCAAAATAGGATTCGTGAAAAGATGCCTGTAGAACTCATCACTCAGGGCTCCAAACTGATGCTGCTAATGGCTATACCTTTACATATATGGTTCATAGATACTTTGAATTTTCTGCCCATGAAATTGACCAAGTTGCCAAAATCCTTTGGTTTTCCAGGTTTTAAAGGTTATTTCCCCCACTTTTTTAACACCTGGGTGAATCAGAATTATGAGGGTCCTATGCCTCCGCCCGACAGCTACGGTGTTGAGTATATTATGCCAGAGAAGAAAGAAAGTTTTCTACAGTGGTATGCTGAAAACGGCAAAAAAAAGTTTCATTTTCAAACTGAGTTGAAAGCTTACTGTCAGGCAGATGTAATGATCTTGAGAAAAGCTTTCAATCTTTTCAGAGACGTTGTTGTAGAGATGAAATAACAAGAAAAGGTTCTGAAACCCAATACCGCCAAGACGACAAAATCCATAGGGTACATTGACACTTTTCAACACGTCTCGCTGGCTTCCATGTGTATGTCTATCTACAAGCACATGTTTTTACAACCTGAAAGCATAGCTCTAGTGCTGCCCTACCTCTATAACATTAAACAGAAGTGTTATTCTACCCCCTCTATTCAATGGCTCATGTACGTCTCTGACAAGGAAAACATCTTCATCCAACACGCCTTGCACGGTGGTGAATACTGTGTGGGCCCTTATTTCCTAGATGGGCATGCTGTAATTAATGGCATGTCAACAGCCTTTGAATACAATGGTTGCTTGTACCACGGTTGTCCCCACTGCTACAAACCCCACGAGTTTAATAAGTTGTTGGGTACCGAATTTGAACACTTGCACAGGCGTACTATGATAAGGCGCAACATGTTGAAAACTGTGGTTTTGTTCTGAGATCTCTCTGGGAGCATGAGTGGCTACATATGTCTTAGAAATCAGGACCTGTTTGCAGTGTCCCCCCACTTTTTGTCCAATTTAAGACCCCTGGATACTGGTTTTCTGACTCAGAGTGCCCTGGGCTCTGCTGGGCAGGCCCAGGGACATTGCTATGTTGAAAACACCCACTGTTATGTTGAAACACACACATGCATTAAGGTACAATATGTATTAGGGTACACTTACCATAGGCATGACCTGCCCTATATGTCCCTAGTAGATAATAGGGCAGGGCATTTAGAGGCCATCAGCCCTTACTGCACTTGCATGTGTCTACTGCTGAGCGCCTGAGGTCATTTTAAAAGCAGCCCTGTGTTGCAGCACTGCTTTTAAAAGTAAATTCACTGCAAACTCGACTTTGGTTGTGGGGTGCCTAAAAAGTGATAATCTACAATAATATGGCATATTGGGTACCCCCAGGGTCTTCCCTAAGTGTCCCAGGGGTGGGGGGCCATGTAATTATAAGGCGGGCCCTTATAAAAGATGTTTTATATGCCCTGGGGATAGAAAAATTGCACATTTCACTTTCCCCATTGTAGTAAAGTGCCTCCCAAAATCGACTTTGGTGCTAGGAGCACTGTGGAGTGTGGATCTACATTATTTTAGCATATTCAGAGTCCCCAAGGTCTCCCCCAAGTGTCCCTGGGGTGGGGGGTCATGTAACTATAAGCAGGGACCTTATAAAATATGTTTTATATGCCCTTATGATGGAGAAATTGCAAATTACAGTTTCCCCATCGTAGATGCCTAGCTCCATAGGATAACATTGCAATAGTTTATGAACTCATAAATATTGCTAGGAATTCAATAAAATATTTTCAAGGACTTAGGAGAATGGTATTGATAAATCCAACAATATGATATTGTTGAACGTATCCTAAAATATACAGAAAAGAAGTTATAAGACTTTCTTGTTAGGAAGCCAAAATTCAGCCTTCTTGTAGTCTTCCCTGATTGGTCTGAGTTAACAGGACTAGCCAGGCTGCTTTGATGAAGTGATAAGTGACTCATCAAGGGAGAGGCTATCTGTTGGAGATATCTCTGCTAAACAAGAATGCCAGAGCAGGGGAGAGGGGTTGTAAAGCATGAAGCTTCAAAGGAGGAATTGGACAGGCAGGGAATGCCAGGTCCACCAACCCCCATCCCCTCTGACCCAGCCAGATGACAGGCTTAAGGAAGGAATCTGCAGATGTTGGGGGGAGGAGAGCTACTCGAGGTTGGTTTAACTAGTTCTTACTCCTATTCTAAGATTTCAGCCATGTTGCATTTTGGAGGAATAGTGCTTTCTGAGAGAAGATTATGCCACACTTTGGAGGAAGTGGTCATGCTCTGGGGTGTTGCCTTGTATCCCATTGGACAGGAGTGCTTTCCTGCTTGACCCCAGAGAACACTGAATAAATATGTGAAAGGTGCAGAGCCTCTCAGACCTGCTGCTTGAAACTAAGAGAAGAAGAAGGTTTGCTAAGCTTGAAACTTGATTTCTGCATTCTGACTGACTGCGCCTGCTTCATTATCTGGAACTACATTCCTGTGGATATACCTTGCTTCAAAAGGATTAAATAGTTGACTCTCTGCAAGCTTCACAGGTTAACAGAGCTCACCTGGACCATCACCACCTAGAATCTCCTGCCTGGAGTGCATTCAGAGTGTTTGTAAGGTTTTTGTTCAGGTGCATTGTGGGAATTGTGGTCCCAACCTTGCAAGGACCATCTTGGAACTTCCAGACTGTGGGATTGTGTTTTGGAAACGCTGGACCCTCAAGAGGAACTTCAGGAAGAAGTTCCAGAAGTTTGGAGCAACTTAGGAACAAAGCTCCATAATGGGACCGACTCAACTGCGAGAGCCAAGCCGGCCACCTTCAACCGTGACCCAGCTAGGACTCCAAGTTAGTCCTGCTAAAAAGCGCCAGAGGTCCGACTTTCAGAGTTTGACACGGGGCTCCCTGAACAGCAAATCGGCAAACCCTCACTGAATCTGACCTGGTGAAAAGCAACAAGGACCCTCGGAAGAAAAAGCTCCAGAAAGGTTTCCAAGTCCGAAGGTAACATTTTGACCGAGGCCTACTGCGTGAGGTATCCGAACAGGGCTCCATCACTGTCGGCCTGAAACTTAGACTTTGTCCCGGCGCAAGCGTGACCAGATGTCCCAGAGTGGCGCTATAGGTTTCTATGTGCTAGAAAGTGTTTAATCTTTAAACATTCATATCTCCAGTTCCCTATATTGGATTTTGGTCATTTTAGTGTCATTTTAAAGATAAAAATATGTCCTATTATTATAAATTGGTTTTAGATTTTTATTGTGGCTTAATTATTTACTTAATTGGTGTTTTTAAATGTTTTACATACCTGTCCTCTAAGATAACACTGTCTGCTCACAGCCATGCTACCCAGGGTTGGGCGTGCAAATAATTTACTGAGACCTATTTTGAGCCCTAGACTGTGTTAGTGGCCTTATTGCCAGTGGTAGATGCATATTTACCACTGCTAATAACCCACTTTCTAACATGCAGAACTCTGCTCTTTTATTAAGAGCACTGAGTTACCCGAACCTTTGGAGTCCGCAACACCTTATTTGGGGGTCATACAAATGCTATACAGTTGTACAGGGCCATGGGAGAGGGTGAGAAAATCCATTACTATGATTTCACTAGTCTGTATCCATTTGTGAACAAGATGAAGTTATACACCTTTGGTCACCCCAGCATCATATATTGGGACTTTAAAGCCATAGACAAATACTTTGGGTTAGTTAAATGTCGAGTCTACCCACCCTGGAGGCTTTACTTCCCCATACTACCGTACAGAGTTGATGGTAAGGTAATGTGCCCCCTGTGTCGAACATGCGCTGAAAGTAAAGAGACTAGCGAATGCAGACACACTAATGAACAAAGGGTGCTCACTGGGACCTGGTATAGCATTGGGTGGCACCAGAGAAAGGATACTGAATTGGAAAAATACTCAAAATTTGGCATTTTGAGAGGACTACAACCCAGCTCTTTTCTGAGTATATTAACTTAATTCTCAGGGACAAGCATGAGGCATCGGGGTTTCCAGAATGGTGCATTAATGAGGCCTCAAAGCAAAAATACACCGATGATTACTACGCTCATGAGGGTATATGCTTGAGACCCGAGTTCATGGAAGTCAACTCCACCAGATGACAGCCAGCCACGCTGTCCTCAATTCCCTATGGGGAAAATTCTCACAGCATATAAACTTGTCAAACACGACCATCATCACAGATCCTAACAAACTGTTTAAATATCTTTTTGCGCCATGTTACGAGGTGTCCAGCTGCGAGTTTCTCGATGATAAAACCACAGCGCTCTGTTGGAAATACACAAAAGAGCCCCCCACAACTTGTAACAATATAAACATCTTCATAGCCTGTTTTACAACTGCTCATACTCGTTTAGAGCTTTACAATATGATGGATAAACTTCAAGAATGGTGTCTGTATCATGATAGTGACTCTGTTATTTTTGTGAGCAAATTAAGGGATAAAGATCCCCAACTCAGTGATTATCTAGGCAATTTGATCAGCGAGCTAGAAAAGGATGAGTACATAGTTGAGTTAATGACATCTGGTCCCAAAACCTATTCTTACAGAACTTCTAACAATGCAGTATGAATGAAAGTCAAAGGCATCGCCTTAAATGTAAACAACAGTGTCTAAATCAATTTTAACAGCCTAAAGGATCTGGTGAACGAATACTCTACCTTGAGGGACCATGAAAATGATAAAACAATCTTTGTAAAACAACCTAGCATAGTCCGGTCCAAAAACCGGTGGGAAATTACAACCCAGCCATTGCATAAAACCTTGCATATAGTGTTTGATAAAAGTCCTGACTGAAGACTACAAACCCCTATGTACGGTTATTGAAAGTGTATTAGAGTATCGCAACCCCGACTATGGACACCAGGTTGCAACACCCGTTCTCCTGCGTTTTAGCAGGCCCCTCAAATTGTGGTAAAAGCTATTTTATAAAGAAACTATTAGGAAATGCTCCCAGTGTTTTGTCCCAAACCCCTAACATTATTGTTTGTCTTTATTCGTGCTGGCAAGATCTTTATATGGAACTATCCCTAAGGTTCTCGCACATCAAATTTATAGAAGGCATACTGAATAATCTCAATGACGATGCATCCACAGCAGGAGTCTCATGAGTGTCTATACGACTCATACACTTCAAGAACAATCCGTCATTTATGTAGCTTGCTAGATCTGAACAAAGTATATTAACTTTGTTCACCAACGTTTAAAACCCCCCCGAGACAAATAACAGATATCCATTATAGCTAAACAGATGCACCTCGGAAACACCACGTTTTTCTTGGAAGCCTTTAACGACGCTACAGAGAAACCCCACGGTTACTTACTGGTAGACTTAAAACCCAAGACTCCAGAAGACTACAGTCTGCATCCTGGTATTTTCCTACCCGATCTCTCTGTCACTTACGAACTTAAAGCCAAGCCCAAAGCATATAAAAAGAATTGTTAAAGAGTATCCTGTAACATTTACACTCTAGACCATATAATACCCGGCATTGACAATTTTGACGCATCTTTGTCATAATCTAGCCCTCCTAAAAATGCTAGTCACGGTTAGCCCCCAGCAAAGAAAGGCCATCCTGTGTGCGGCTTCTGACGATTTAGTGGCTGCCATTTCAGAAATCGCCCTCAACACCCTAAAAGATAATGTCTCTAGACCAGAGCTCCAGTTTCGGGTTTTGAAGGAAGAAGCACCACCTTATCATGAAGCTCAGTAATAAAAGGGCTTCCCTAATTTCTAAAAATAAACTGGTAAAGTAGTCGGGAGGTTTTAAAGGTTCTTTGTTGGGCATAGCTATACCGCTAATTACCATCCTCTTAACCGGGAACTGATGGATTATGCCCAAAAGATATACTAGGTACTACAGCAGCCGCTGGAACAGTTGGAGACATCTACGGGTGAAGCCTGGGATATCCAGAAAAATTAGACGCAGCGCCTGGATGCCAAAATTAAAGACATTTTGAACCGTACTGATTTAAAACCTTACGACAAAGCAGGCCTTTACTCCAGCACTCTTCAAAACCTTTTAAAACATTACAGGCAGGGGAATGCTGAAAAAAACAGGTTGACTCTATATGCCCCTGACTCTGAACAGCCTCCACCACCCCCTTCAAGGCCTCAAGAATCACCATCATCCGCGCCCCAAAGGCATCGGGGAGCTGAAGGTGAGATGCACGGCTGCATGAGTGGCTGACACGGGCCTGAAATTCCAGGGAGGCACCAGTGCGCAAAATACAAGCAAATAGCCTGAGGGGGCCCCTGATGATTAGTCACTATTAAACCTGCACGGCGTTGGGCTGAATAACCGGATTGAAGTGGTCAACTCCAAGGAAGGAGGACAGTACCGCTTGTGAGACACGGCAGGAGACATGGGGAGCTGGACCGCCGGCGGAGCAGGGTGCTGAAAGGGCGCATGAAACAGATAGTTGATGAAGGTGCGACGTGCATAGTAGGCGTGTGCCACCAGTAGGATTGGGCAGTGAGGAGTGCAAGAGGACTGGGGCTGAGACAGAGTAAGTGGTAGACACACAATCTCCGTCGGGGCACAAGAGTTGGAGGGTCGCCCCTTAACCTACCTGCAGTACTGGTGACAGCGCATAATAAAAGGCGGGCATTCTCTGGGACCCCTATTGGACTCGTGGAGGTGTAAGGTATCAAAGGCTCGCTAACTACCCTGTGGGGCGGAGTCTTGTGGAAACCAGACGGTGGGATTGCTACCGTACCAGCACAACTGGCCGAATGAAGCCCAAGGGTCCACCAGGAATGCAATCCAACAAAATGGACAAATACGTGGTGCCGCTCCCGGCCGCGATGTTACAGTCTGATACCCCTGAACAGCCGGCAGAGCCCTCTCTGAGTACCATTATGGCAGCCATTGCAGATCTCAAAAGGACAATAGACCCCAAAATTGACGCCGTAAAGCTCGATGTCAACCTCCTGCGTGCAGACTCCAGGAAAATGTTTGACAGGGTGGCGGCCACAGAAACTCAAGTTACGCACCTAGAAACAAGTACAAAGAGCCTAGAGGAGAGGGTCCAGGTCCTTACAAAACAGCAGGAACTTATGGCTGCTAAGCTGGAAGACCAAGAAGGGTGGGCAAGAAGGAACAATATACGCGTGGTGGGAGTGCCGGAGGGAGTGGAAGGGCCTAGTATGGACCTATTCTTGGAAGACTTGATCTTGAACCATCTCAAGCCCAAACGTCTCTCCCTTCACTTTACAATTGAGCGTGCGCATAGGGCCCCTATTCCGAAACCCAAGCCAGGAGCGCTGCCGCGCACAATTATACCCCGGATTCTTAATTACTGCGACAGACGCCATTTTACAGACAGCGCGTCAACACGGTGACCTGCTACACGAGAACGCGGTAATCAGACTTTTCCCGGACTTCACATTGAACGTGCAGCGCCAGAGACGTGCATTTGAGGAGGTGAAAAAGGAATTGAGGGCCAAGGAAATTAAGTATTCCATGATGTACCCGGCAAAACTAAGAGTTGAAGCGGACAAGAAAGTATGGTTCTTTGGTGCCCCAGAGGAGGCTATGGAATGGCTGGAAGGATGGCGTACTGTTGGCTCCAGGTCGCCGAGAGGCAACTGGCGAGACAGACGTAGGACGGCCGGAGAAGAATCAGATTGATGGATACATGAGAATGGGTCCGCACAGAGGGTCTGGAACTGGCGGAGGCGACCTCAGGAGGATCTATGAACTGTGGAGATGGGGTGATATGGGTGCGAATCTTACATGGGGACGATTGACTGTGGACAAATACGGCTGTCTGGTAGGATAGACCTATATTCTTAAAATGTAAGGGTGGTCAACATAGGAACAAGGGAATATGTGTTGCTAAAGGAATGGGGATGGGGAAACCGAGGTAGGAGCTCCAGGAGCGTGGCACCGACCAACCCCACTGTTGATGGTTGTGTTAAGGGCGACAGGCACTCTGCGAGTTGGGGTGGTGGGAGTTGTGATACCCGCCAGCAGGGTAGCAGGGAGGGGGGATGGTATGTTTGGGGGGGGGGATGTTAAATTTTGGGGGAGTTTTTTTCCGTTGTAATGTCATCTTTTTTGGAATATGCAAACATGTTCACGGGTTGCGGCAGTTAGAGAGCAAAGCATTGAGACAACTACGACAGGGATGGCATCGCAGGAACGGGTAGTTAGGCAGGATTCGGATCGGACTCCCCTCAGAGGGCGGGGGCAGACACACAGGGCTCGATGGGTATACGTATATTATCCTGGAACTTAAATGGATTAGGGAACCGCATTAAATGAAGTATCGTACTTCAGTACTTGCACCGCCACGCCCCGAGTATTGTACTGTTGCAGGAGACACACCTTAAGGGTCAGAGGTATCGAGCACTAGACAGATATGGCTATAGACTGGTTGCACATGCGGGCTATACTTCCGGTTCCCGGGGTGTGGGAATAATGGCAAAGAATGGGACCCCGCTGGTCGTGGATGAAGTGCGACATGATCCCCTGGGTAGATTTGTGGCTCTGGCAGGGAGTTGGGAGGGACAAGCCCTTGACCTGGTCTCCTGCTACATCCCCCAGCAGCACGAGCGGATGCATTCACGGCATTGGGAGCTTTACTAGTGGGCCTCCCTTCGGGCGTATTGGTGCTGGGAGGGGACATGAACTCTACTATGGACTCGGGGCAGGATAGAGACTCTGCAGCGGTGAGAATGGGAGGGGTGGAGCCACTTTCTGCATTTACGGAGGCAGTTGGCCTGACTGATCTTTGGAGGTTACACAATCCGGGGGTCCGACAGTACACCTTTTACTCCGCCGCACATGCCAGCTATTCGCGACTGGATTACATTCTGACACACCGAGGAGGTGAGGGGTGGTTCATTAACGCTAGAATCGGACCGCGAGGTATATCTGATCACTCCCCGGTGGAAATTACGTTGAGAGGCCCGGAGCGCCAGTATACATTGCCACCCAAACTGAATGCCTGGTTCTTTCAAAATAAAGAGAATGCTCTGAAGGTTAAAGAGAGAGCGCAGCTCTACTTTCGGGAGAATGAAGGGTCAGTAGAGGAGGCTGGTACTCTCTGGGAGGCATTTAAGCCTGTAATGAGGGGATATGTCCAAGCATGCATAGGCGCAGAAAACAAAGAAAAGAAGCTGCGCTGGGACCAGTTAGAGATAGCACTACTAGAAATGGAAGCTCGCTATCTTGAGGGGGGGAAAACAGATAAGGAACTGGCGCACCAAATTGACCTGCGGAAACAGGACTTACAAAATATGTCAATGAACGCAGCGAGGTCGACAGCGATGGCAACTCAGAAACGGATATATGATTTGGGGGACAAAGCTAATAAAATGATTGCATGGTTAGAAAAGCGGGACAAAGAGAGGAACTGGGTGGCGGAAATACGGACAGCGACGGGAACATACACTCGAAGGGAGAAGACATAGCACGAGTATTCGCCGACTATTACGAGGGGCTCTATGAATCGATGACAATGAGGTCGGCACAAGACTGTAGTGAACTGCTGGCGGAAATGCGCCTACCAGTACTGGCAGAAGAGGACAGGGACTCTATAGACGGGGAGATGACAGTGGAGGAAATAGTGGGGGCCATATAGGACTTGCAGGCAGGAAAAGCACCGGGGCCCAATGGGCTACGGGTAGAACTATTCAAATGTACGGCGACCACCGTAGCCCCATACCTATTGGCCATGTTTAATGAGGTGAGGGACCATGGTTCACTACCGCGGGACCTGCGAACAGCGACGATAGTCGTAATTCCCAAGGCTCATATAGGCCAATCTCGCTGTTAAATTTAGAAGTTAAAATCCTGGCGAAGGTGTTGGTGAATAGACTACAGGTTTCCATTCTGACGTTGATACACCCGGATCAGTCGGGCTTCATGCCCCGCCGAAGTACCAGACTCAACCTACACCGACTGTATGGGGTAATGCATTTGGTGAGGACTAACCCGGGGGTGGAGGCGGCCCTATTGTCACTAGACGCCCGCATGGCGTTTGATAGTATTGAATGGAATCATCTGTTTGAGGTCTTGAGGTCTTGAAGCGGTTTGGCTTCGGGCCCGGGTTTATTTCCTGGATCCAGTTACTATATACGCAACATATGGCGAGGGTCCGTGTTAACAGCTCGGTGTCCCGTTCTTTTACTTTACAGAAGGGCACAAGGCAGGGGTGTCCCATCTAGCCGATATTGTTCACATTAGCGCTCGAACCCTTGGCAGCATGGGTCAGAGGAGACCCGATTATTTCGGGCATCAGCGGGGGTGAGCAATAGGAGGAAAGGATATTGTTGTATGCTGACGATGTTCTTCTGTATGCGACGAGACCGCGATTCACGATTAATAGGTTGCTACAGATCTTCAAGCTTTTTGAGGGCTACGCGGGGTATCGGATTAATTGGGATAAGTCCCTCTTGTACATGTTATCGGATGGGCCGCCCCCACAGTTGAGTGCCGACTCTGACCTCCAGATTAAAACAAGTTTTAAATACCTGGGTATACAGATTGAAAAAACAGACGCAGCGTTCCTGGCAAGGAACCTAAAACCACAGCTTGATCGGTTAAAAAATGATGTCATGCATTGGAGGAAGCTGCCAATCTCCTTGATGGGAAGGGCGGTTCTCTTCAAGATGATGTCCCTGCCCGGGATTTTGTATATCATACAGAACACCCCCTGTCACATACCAGAAAAATTCTTTAGGGACATAGACAGCGAGTTAAGGACGCTGCTATGGGACGGGGGGGGGGTGCGCGGATCGCACTGGCCAAATTGCAGAAAGGGGTGTACGAGGGAGGGTTAGCTGTCCCGGATCTCCAAAAGTATTATTGGGCGTCACAGCTCATGGTCATTAACGATTGGGCCTTCGGAGATAGGAATGATCCGGCATATAGGGTTGATCACTGGGCGATGGGGGATGGAGGTTACTTGTGGGTATTATACGATAGGGAGTGTCGGGACGGACTGCCCCAGCACACCCGAATGGTACTGATGGCATGGACTAAGGCTACTCGATTCCTGGGATGGGCTGGAAGGCTGACAGAGCAGACTCCTCTATGGACCAGTGACATGCTTCATGAGGTGGGTCGACTACGGGGTTTCGCAAAATGGAAAATAATAGACATTTTACGTTTAGGGGATGTGAGACGACGACAGGCGCTGATGACGTTTTCAGAGCTACAGACAGAATTTCAGTTGGCACCCGTGGAGCATTATAAGTATTTGCAATTGAAACATGTGCTGGGCAGCCATCTTAAAGATGGAGATCAGGTCCCCGAATATAGTCCACTAGAAGACAGATTATTACTGGATCCAATCCCGGAGAAGGCATTGTCTTGTACATATAAAAAAATGATGAATTACTCACCGGAACTATTAACTAAGGTCAGAGAAGCATGGGAATCCGAAGTGGGACTGTTGGAAGATGATGACTGGGTGGAGGCTGTACAGAGTCCCCGAGAGGTAGCAATCAGGGCGCGATTTAGATTAGTCCAATTGCGGATATTGCATAGGTCCTACTACACCAGCACACTCATGTATAAGTTAGGGCGCATCCCAACGGAAGAGTGTCAGAGGGGGTGTACACAGAGGGGAACATTTTTTCATATATTGTGGGACTGCCCGATCATACAGAAATATTGGAGGAAAGTGGTCAGAATTATGTCAGGGGTGTTGGAACAAGAAGTCCCCCTCGATGCCAGGTGGCATATACTGTGTGTGTCGGGTGAATTGTCCTGGCCTAAATATCAGAGAATATAGCTACAAGTGGCAGCAATGGTGGCCAAAAGAAACATTGCCGGGGCATGGGGGGCGGTCCAGCCACCTAAAGTCTCCCAGTGGGAAAAAGATATGGACTGGTGCTGCGCGGCTGAAAAAACAATTTACGAGAGCCGGGGATGCCCGAAGAAATGGGAGAAAATTTGGCAACAGTGGGAAGATTATAGGGGGTTCGGGGGGTATAGACTAGTTAGGCCGGGAGAGGCAGGGAGGGGGGAGATCGGCAAGCTGGAATTAAGAGGAACTACTAGTGTTATGACATGTTTTGTACAGCGGACCTTGTAAACCATTGAAATTGTATGTAACCCAATTTATGAACAAAATCGTAATTATGCTAGCTGATTATTGTTTAATAAAAAAGATTTAAAAAAAGAATCACCATCATCCTCATACATCATTGTTGAAGAACTTTTAAAAAATATAAGTCAAAAGTAGAAAGGGGAAGCGCAAATGTTGCTAAGTAAAATGTCAGCTTCTAAAGACTTGTCCTCATGGAATGAGAGAGGTTAATTCCTCTACAAAGTTCAGTCAGTTGTTGGATCCCACATGTACGACCTAGTCAAAGGCCTTACGCACTCCCAAACACTATCGCTCCAGAAAGTGCCTAGAGGTTTGGAACAGTTTCTTTGAGCCTCTGCGGAACTCAATATTTCTTCGATGATCGTCGTTAATGCTGAACACAGGTGGCTGCTTGAAAGTTTTAAAGATCCGACCAAACAGCCCTCCAAGTACTCCAACACCTGTTGCTTTTAACCCCTTCCGTAAGATACCAGCATCCCCTTTCTTTTTCCAGTTAACCCCCTATTGGAGCACCGAGGCTCTGCCTCTGGAACCTAAAAGAAAGTCATTGTCCAAAATGAACATGTGGTTAAATGTCTAATGTTTCTTCTGACTTTTGAACCTATTTATATGTGTGCCTGTGTTTGTGTGTATAGTTTTGCATAATTAACATTTTGACGTTTTTCTTCTTTTATTTCTTTAGTAAGTTTATCAGTGTGATGCTTGTGTTATGAAAAAACTGTTTGGTAAATAAACCTTTTAACTTTTCAAAATGTTTTGTCATCTTTTAAAAACATTTTAAATGTGTGTCCTTGTGTCAGAATAAAGATACTAAGCCTGCTTTCAAATTTTTATTCTTAAATTTTAGACAGTCATCATTACACATATGAGGTGTTACACGACATTACACTTTTCACAAACTGTGTATTCTGTTTTAACAGCGTTTGATGTAGACCTGGAGTTTTCTTTCACATATTTCATAAAAATACTGTCATTGTTAACTAGGTCAATTGAATATGGATTAAAAAAAAATCGAAACGTCATACCCTCAGACATTTTACTAATACAGTGCTCCCCACGTGTGCCAGCAAGAGAATCCTGAACCTGTATTTTATTATACTCCACCCTCACAGCAGCTTTTCTTACATACTTGAATATAGGTTTTGCATAGATGCTATGCTTGGGGAGCGCCGCTGCGCTGTCAAACACCGTAACCTTGTCTTTATCTAAAAACAAGGCCACCCAGTGAGTTCCTTCCATGTAGTTAGGATCTGTGTTAAAGACAAGCATGCAGAGTCTTTCGGACCCTATTTCACCTGCTCCGAGGTCAACCACTCTAACCATTAGGCCACTTCCGCTTTAATGTGGGGTTTTGCAATTTCATAGCCTCTTCTCAAGAAAGGCATAGCTCTTCTGAACAAACTATAGAAAAAACCTCCAAGTCCTGCCCCGTACATAACAGGGGCCCCTTGAAAGAATAGTGGCACTCCGTATCTGGCCTGGTGTCTGTAATAGTCCCTGTACAGAACAGGGTTGCCATATGTTTCCATGATCACCATGATGACTTCTTAACATTCGCTGTCATGTTGGGGTCTTAAGTGAAGCTTAACAATAACTTTCCCGTATATAATCAATCACAGAATTTGTAAAGCGCGCTACTTACCCGCGAGGGTCTCAAGGCGCTGGGGAGAAAAAAGGGGGGGGTGCTGCTACTGGTCGAACAACCAGGTCTTGAGTAGCCTCCTGAAGGTCAGCAGGTCTTGGGTCTGTCGTAGGCTTAGTGGAAGGGTGTTCCAGGTCTTGGCGGCGAGGTGGGAGAAGGATCTGCCGCCGGTGGTAGTTCTTCGAATGCGAGGGACGGTGGCGAGGGAGAGGTCGGGCGGAGCGGAGTTGGCGGTTGGGGACGTAGAAGAGGAGTCGTCTGTTGAGGTAGGCTGGGCCAGTCTTGTGGAGTGCCTTGTGTGCGTGGATGAGGAGTTTGAAGGAGATTCTCCTGTCGACGGGGAGCCAGTGCAGGTTCCTCAGGTGGGGGGTGATGTGGCTGTGGCGTGGTACATCGAGGATCAGGCGTGCGGAGGCGTTTTGTATGCGTTGCAGTCGCTTGATGAGCTTGGCCGGGGCTCCTGCGTAGAGGGCGTTCCCATAGTCAAGTCTGCTACTGACGAGGGCCTGGGTGACTGTTCTTCTTGTGTCTGTCGGGATCCACCTGTAGATCTTGCGAAGCATGCGGAGGGTGTTGAAGCAGGAGGATGAGACTGCGTTGACTTGCCTGGCCATGGAGAGCGTTGAGTCGAGGATGACTCCCAGGTTGCGTGCGTGGTCGGTGGGTGTCGGGGCTGCTCCCAGCGTCGTTGGCCACCAGGAGTCGTCCCAGGCTGAGGGGTTGGAGCCGAGGATGAGGACCTCTGTCTTCTCCGTGTTCAGTTTTAGTCGGCTGATCTTCATCCAATCGGCGACGGCCTTCATTCCTTCATGGAGGTTGGATTTGGCGGCGAGGGGGTCCTTGGTGAGGGAGAGGATCAGTTGAGTGTCGTCGGCGTAGGAGATTATGTTGAGGTCGTGCTGTCTGGCGATGCGTGCGAGCGGGGCCATGTAGATGTTGAACTGTGTTGGGCTGAGGGACGATCCCTGGGGTACGCCGCAGATGATCTCGGAGGCTTCGGATCGGAATGGTGGGAGGCGGACTTTCTGGGTTCTGCCGGTGAGGAAGGAGGTGGCCCATTCCAGGGCCTTGTCTCGGATATAAAGGACATCAGCTCAGATTGATCATTGAAGAACATGACCAACATAGTGTCTAAATGTTTTTTAGAAATTCCTATATAGTCAGGTTTGATATATTGAATATTAATCAGCGTGTTATTTTCCACCTTCACTTAGACCCATATTAACAATGGTAAATAACTATCCCCGATCCTCTGCGGCTCTATAATGTCACTATACACGTAGAGTGTATAGAACCCTCTGTTAATATCAGGGCATATAGGGTCCAACTCTCCCTGGCTTTTTATATGTTGTACTGTTCCTAAAACTCTTCTTAATTTACCCGTACAGCTAAACTTTGTATCCCGATTTGGAGCTTTAAGAAACACCTCCCTTGTAACTTTAACTAATACTAGCTGAATATTCAAATAAGTTTCGATGCTGGCTATTGATTTGTTGATTGCCCCAACAACTGTCGCGACGCTGTGGTAATAGCCATGTGGAAAGCCAGCGTGGATGCTCAAGGGGTCCTGGTCACACTTTATAGTAAATTTGGCCTCGAGCATTGTAAATGTATTCCATGTTCTTGGGTATTGGATTTTGGTTCGGGCTACCTCCCAGTCCCCTTTTAGATCCACAAGTTTAGCCAGTTTCACAGTATAATTAGAAATTTGATTGTCGGGAAACATGTCCTTGGAGGTGTTGGTGAGGTAATATAAAATGACATCCAAATTGTTGCCTTTAGAGAGCCCTCTTACTCACACGCCCTGCAGGGAGCTGGCCAGCCCCCAACTGTTAAATTTCTTGGGCTACACTCTCCATTTGACAAAGGCCTGTCTGTTAGCCCTGCTACCTTTCCGTTTCAGAATCTTTTCAACACTGTACACCCGGTGTGGATCACCTGGTCCCTTTTGTAATTCTTCGTTGTAAAAGGCACCCAACACTGTTTCACCATTGTAGTCCTTTAACCTGTAAATATAAATACCTTCTTTAAGCTCCACACTCTCCACTATAAATATTTAGTCGCTAAAAGTCTGCTGGTAGCCCTTCGTAAAGGCCGCTTTCAACTTTGAAACTCTAACATGATTACCTTCTTTTAAAAGAGGCTTCTTTACCCTGGCAGTGAAAAGGCTCCTGTACACCATTCTCCAAACCGCTAAGGAATTATCACTCATTACCTTTACAGGAGATGTTTTGATGGCTCTGTGATAAATGGCGTTATAAGCATCTGCACGACTGATCCTCGACGTACCACGCCACAGCCACATCACCCCCCACTTGAGGACCCTGCACTGGCTCCCCGTCGACAGGAGGATCACCTTCAAACTCCTCACCCACGCACACAAGGCACTCCACAAAACTGGCCCAGCCTACCTCAACAGACGGCTCTTCTTCTACGTCCCCAACCGCCAGCTCCGCTCCGCCGACCTCTCCCTCGCCACCGTCCCCCGCATTCGAAGAACAACCACCGGCGGCAGATCCTTCTCACACCTCGCCGCCAAGACCTGGAACACAATTCCACTAAGCCTACGAAAGACCCAAGACCTGCTGACCTTCAGGAGGCTACTCAAGACCTGGCTATTCGACCAGTAGCAGCATCCCCCCCCCCTTCCCTCTCCCCAGCGCCTTGAGACCCTCGCGGGTAAGTAGTGCGCTCTACAAATTCTGTGATTGATTGATTGATTGTAGAATATCCACATATCGGTAGGTGTTGTAGGCCGTGAAATATCTCCACATCTTAGATTTTAAAGTTCTGTTAAAACGCTCTATAACAGCAGCTTTTACCTCTGTGTGCATTACAAAATGATGAACAGAGAGCTGTTTTAATAATTTCTGAAACAAATTGTTTAATAATTCTTTTCCGGCATCTGTTTGCAGTTTTTGAGGGATTCGCCCTTTCCTGAAAATGGCTTTAAAGGCTGTGGTGATGCTAATACCATTTTTATCGCTTAGCGCTTCTGCAAAGGCGTACTTGGACAATGCATCTATTACCGTTAATATATATTGAGCGCCGTTATTATGCTTGGCTAGATCTTGAAATCTGATTATGTCCGCCTGCCATTAATAATCTAACTGCGCATTAACAATGGCCGGTCTCCTCTTTAAACGATTCCGGTCTTGCCTTTGGAGTGAATACGCTTATTCCCCAGATAACCAGGTCTCCATCTGCACTTACCAGCTCATTTTCAACTAGAGCCCTTCTAAACAGAGCTTTGGCTCTTCCGAAGCTTCTGACCCCACTTGTATCGTAATAAAGCCTCCTTAACCCGTCCCCCGACATGTTATCACCCCCTGCATCCCATGAAATGAAAGAATATGGTTTCGTGTAAGGGCATTTTATTAAAAATAAAGAATGTTAGCAACACATGAACATGGCATACTTTACAGTTTCATAGTATACGTCTTGCCGTTGTTGTTGGACAGTCTGCTGACTTTTCACTATGTATACATAATATGACATATACTACATACATCACTGGGGGCCCGGCAGATAATTTGCCTCAGCGTCACAAGTTTTGATATTTTTACAGCTATAAACTCAACGCTCACCCCTCCTATAACTTTGTACACTCAGGATACTGACGGCATTCAAAAGATCGTACAACTCTCTGTTGTACAATACAAAACCTTTATTTCTGAAATAATCTTCGGTCAGAAGCTCCAAGGCAATATATAAGCTGGTCGTCAATGATAGTATTAACTCCCTCATACGGCAATTATACGCGCTTCAGTATTCATCCATTGTAGGTAGCCACGCATTGATACACCAGTTGGCTATACATGTAGGACTGTGACACTGAATCTCTGTGGGCGGCTCACCAACCTTCAGACAGCGCAGAGTTGCAGGTTGTATTTCAGCTATTGTTTCTTTAAGCAACACATATACCAATGTGGCAATACATATGTATCCTGGACGTAACTCTAAAGCATCTTGCGCACTGACATTCTGATGCTTGTCCTAAAAGTGAATAAGTATGTAACGTTCAATAATACAATAATGGCACGATACCGGAGGACTCACAATTTTTTCGTAGGGCTAAAGTGCCAACTCATCTATTATTTAAATAAATGACACATACATCTTTCTATAGCCCTTTCTGCCATCCTTCTAATAAAATACGTACACAAACCTTGCATATGACAGAGTTTTGAGTTTGGCTCACTTGAGCATCGGATCTCTTTGAGCGTGGTCGACAAGACCTTAATCATATCAGGATAGACATTTTTCTTTTCCTTGGACAGACAATACACCAACCTTAACGTTGGTGAACAAAGTTATATACTTTGTTCAGATCTAGCAAGCTACATATATGACGGATTGTTCTTGAAGTGTATGAGTCGTATAGACACTCATGAGCCTCCTGCTGTGGATCATTAATTTTATGGCCATGACAGAGGTTATAATAGTCACCTTTGACACACACGCTCACAACAATCGCAGCAAACCTTTAACAGGCCATATGGCTTTGTAGGGAGGTTAATCTTCAAAATCTGCAATATCATAGGTACAAACACATTTCTTACGTGGCTCTTTGTTTTGGATTGTGGAACTTTCAGTCTGTTTTGAACAGCAAAAGCAGTAAGAAATTACAACGTTAACCTTTGACGACATACCCTCTACCATCTAAGCTGATGCTTTCTACAGTTAAAAAAAGAAAGAAAGACAGACTATTATTTAAAATAAAATATAGCCGTATCTACAGTATAACTAAGTGTTTAAAACAATTTCTGCTAACCTTGTCATTTTTATGGGACTTGGAGGGGGCTCTGAAATCTTGAGAGTTGCTAGGTCCATTGAGGCATAACAGGCGTCGGAGTTTGCGTGCAGCTGTTGCACGACAATAGCCTCTGGAGCAGATTCCTCCAGAAACCCCATATCTTCATTGACCAGTGAGTTAGGAGCTGTTATAGTTTCTTCATAATCTTCCATTTCAATAAAATTGTTTCCAGCATTTGCATCGTTACTCAAGGCTTCACTGCAGCTGGTGGAGCCCTTATTAGGGGCTATCAGTTGCGGCAAATCCTTGGGACTGAGAGTATGCAGCTGCCGGTAGAGCTTCTTGAAAAAACCTGTGACGTCATGACCACCCTCTTTAGGAGGAACACTCCTATGTTTTGTATCACCAGGAATGAACAACAGAATTGCTGTGGTTTTGCAGATGTGGGGTGTGAGTTACAAAGGCAAATACAGAATGATGTAATGATATCAAGGAAAGAGTCTAATCAGGAAGGTATAAGTATACAGTTGAGCAGTGGGTCAATGTTAGTGATTCTGTAGATCGGTAAAGTGATTAAATAGTTTTTATTCATTATTATATTTTCAGGAAGCCGATGCCGAGACTCAAACGCAGATCCCCAGCTCCAGTGTCGGCAGCTCGGGCAGCTGCACCACACCCCTCTCCATATGTGTTAATGCTGAATGAAAAATGGTAGTCAGAGGTACAAGCATGAGATCGTATTTAGTTGGGTATAGTGCTTTGCTTGTGATGAAGCCTGTGGTCTCCTAGGGGCACATTTACGGGAATAGCGACGCAGGGCAGCGCAGCAAGTTACCTTACTGTGCTGCCCTCTGCCACAGGGAAAGGGCAGGAATGCATCACATTTATCCAATACGGTGCATTCCTGTCCTTTCCCTCTGCACTGGTGCCGTTTCGGCAGCCTAGCGCCAACGCAGGCACCCTTGCACCATAGTGTAAAGGAAAAACGAGGAGAAATAAAGATATTTCTCCTTGTTACGCCTCCCCTAGGGAGGTGTAACATTTTGACTCATTCCCAGGTTTACAAGTCCTTGTAAATCTGGGAATGTGTCAAAAGCCATGGGAGTTGCGTGGGAGCACCCATCACAACACCCATGGAATGCCTCCCTTGCACAGAGTAAGGCGACACAGCAATTTGGGCTGGATTGCCGTAATCCAGATTTATGAAGCCATTCAAAGCGAGGCAATGAGGCTTAGCGTGGCTTCATAAATCTGACTTAGAGGATTGCGTCACGCATTTACCACTTTGCGTGGTGCAAACATAATGCAAGCCTTGCATGTGCTACTTTGCATGGTGCAAACATGACACAAGCCTCTCATAAATATGCTCCAGTGTCTGCGATCTCCCTCCAGCGCTGATTGCTCATACCCCATTACCTCATTTCTCTGTCCCAAAGAATCTGAGTCCCCATGTTGAGTGCCCCCTGCTTGGTGTCAGTTTCTGTTCCCCTCTGCCAGTGTATACCTGCGTCCCCCTGTCTAGTGAAAGTGTTACGTCGCCAGTGCCCCCGTAGCACTATATCCATGTCACCTTCATTAATCATTCAGCATCCCCATTGCATTGTCTCATTGTCATTGCCCAAGTATTGGTGCCAGTGTGCCCATGTTGATTTGCCCATTTATTGTGTCAATATAAATATTGCAGTGCTTGTGTCAGTGCCACAAGGTAATATCAGTGTCCACATGGCCCACTATCTGTGTACTAATGTCCCAACATCAATGTATGTGCCCCAGTGTCAGTGAGTGTTCTACTGGCATGCCCTTGTTCATGTTCCAGTGTCAATGTCCTCATGTCTGTTTCAGATGTTCCACATCAGTACACCCACACAAGGGGTTGTGGCTCAGTGTCAGTGGACCAGTGTCTGTGAACCGGATTAGTGTTAGGATCTGGCTGTCCATGTGAAGCATCTGTGTCAGTCTCTCCATGTCCCAGGATCAGCATATCTTTGTAATTCCCTTTGAGATGGGAATGTCACCTGCATGGCTCTGCGAGTGGGCACCCTTGCCCCGAATTACCCAAGTTTTTACACTACCTTGACATTTCTGTGACCTGTACAAGTGACAATCATTTATGTGCACTGGGAGCCAAGTTTAGTGAATGGTTTTGAAGACCCAGATTGGGGCTCTGTGGTCTGTAGGGACGGTCCAAGAGTACCTTCATTAGACACAGGCCTGCTGTCCTCGTGACGGCTGGCATGAGCTTGAAAGTGGCAGCAGCGTATTTATGAAGCAGAGATGCAGGACAGGCCTTTTTCGAAGTTTCTTGTGCTAGTTAGTGGCCTATCGGCCTCATCCCTAAAGTTCTCCCCAGACTATGTAAAAGAGTCTTTTTGCTACATTCGGTTTGAGTAACTCGTACGTATATGATAAATGGTGATCGTAAATGTTCGCTAGTAAAGTATGAGAACTCTCTGAGTATCTCTGAGCAGAATCCACATTGGATTACCACTCACTTGGCAGAGGTACTGGTTAAATGGAATTCGACACATGCATCGATGAGAATGAAATATCGTCCTTACTAACAAAATCCCCCATTGTGAACTCTACATCAACCCAGACGTGCAAATATGTAGTTAATGCAGGTCCTAAGACCTAGGCACAGGGATTGCAAATTGATAGGTCACAGGTGGAAGGGTGTGTAGCTGGCAGACTAATGCTCAGGCAGGAAACTCTTGATCAATCTCACAGATAGACGCAGCAACATTACCAGGGTCAAGGGAGATTGCCCCAATAAAGTGGACATGGCTTGAGGAGGTACGCGTGTTCCTAAAAACACCATAAAGTCAAATGCCACATGGGTTCGGAACACATAGCCAATCAGGGTCTAGCACACGTAGTGATCACGCGCTCCCCATGCCAGACATCTGGACACATATCTACTGACCAACATTGTGTCCACGGAAGGTAGAGACCCACCTGTGGTAACATTAGACAATTAATTTAGGACACCCACAGTATGTAAATTGAGACAGTCCTCAGACCTTGTGCCTGTAACTGTTCTCCCGGCCGATTTCAAATTCAAGCAGCAGTACCTCCAACCCGGTCACCCACCAGAGTCCCAATACTGGAAACCTCACATATTTTTTGGGAAGAGTAAAGGCTGCATTTTCTTTACTGCTTTCACTTCCAAATGATCAATTGTGGGCTCACTTTGTGCTCTACTTTCAAAGTGGTGGCTTTATATCTCTCAAAATGGTGAATGTTCACTGCTAGACACTTCCATCCTTAAGAGGTAAAGGAAAGGGATGATGTGACCCCGGCCCCACGGGCCCTCAACCTTGGAAATGTCTATTAGGTCTTTTAGTGGAGTAGCTTGAGTTATCTTGTCCCCCAAACCTACTTATTTAAGTGTGGAGTTCCATAGCTGGTCTGTAACAGCCATGGGTCCCTGCAGGGGGGCGCGTCGTGGGTTAATATAGAATGTACACAACCCCCCCCCCCCGTTGTAGAGCCTGACGATCCATACAATATGCAGGTTCGTCCTCAGGTTGGTTCACCCATTGGTTGATGACTGCCAATTGTGCCGCCCAATAATATTTACAGATGTTGGGAAAATGCTATCCCTCCCATCATACCAATCTCTAGTCAACCTGGCAAGGACGAAACGCTCCGATCCCCCATCCCACAGCAACGTCCTGATTTCTCCATCTATGAACTTGAAGTATTCGGGAGGGACAAGGAACGGTGTATTCTGTAAAATGTAGGGAAAGCGCTGCAAGGCCTTCATTTTAAACAGTGCCACCCTACCTAGCAGCAATAATGGCAATGACCGCTAGCGTTGGACGTCACTTTTAAGGCCCATCAGCGGTACCTGTAGGTTCTGGCCTAGAACCGGTCTGGGTTCGTGGTGACGTAAATCCCTAGGTAGCGAAATATGTCCACTGCCACCCGCGCCTCGCATTCCCTGGGCAGTTCTGGTGCTTGGCCACGCAGGACGAATATGAGGGATTTGGACCAATTGATCGTATACCCCGAATATCTACCAAATAGGATGAAAATGTTCATGAGGCTATCAGGGGAAAGGGTAGTGAGTGATGCAGAGCAGTACATCATCCGCGTAGAGGGATATTCTGTCCTCCCACTGGGCAGTCTGGTGCAACCCTCTAATAAGCGGATCCGTCCGGATGCAGGCCGCCAGGGGCTCCAATATGAGGGCTAAGAGGAGTGTTAAGAGCGGACAGCCCTGCCTTGTGCCTCAGGGGAGACTGAAGATTCGGGATGCTCTTGGATAAGTCGGGACGCCAAGAGTTTGGCCAGGATTTTCACTTCTGCGTCGAGAAGTGAAATAGATCTGTAGGAAGCACAACTATCTGGCAGCTTTCCCTATTTATGGATCACTACTATAGAGGCCAAGCGCTGGTCTTGGGGGAGGACACCTCGGTCACAGCTCTCCTCGTACATTCTCAGTAGATGTGGAGTTATGGTAGCGCCTGTAAGTTTATAAAACTCTATTGGGATGCCGTTGGGACCCATTGCCTTTCCCGCCCTCAAGTCACGTATCACCCGGGCCAACTTGCCCTCCATCAAGTCACCCTCCATTAGTTTTGTGTCCTCCTCTGATATGGTCAGGAGCTGGATGTCTGCCTGTAGCTCGCTGGAATCATCCGCTGTAGCGGTGCCCGCCGGGGAGTAAAGTTGTACGTAACAAGTGGCGAATTCAACAAAAACAAGAGCAGCCCATACGTCCCTGTGAACTAGGTATAGCTAACAGCCAATTTACAGTTGTTCACAAGGAACTCATTTAGATCAAGGAATCATTTATATTTTAACAAGGTATTCCTGTCTTGTATTGATTTAAGCAGAATTGGCATACAATGTAGTCAATATGTATCACATTTGTTTTTCTTTTAAGTTATACTAAGTAATTGACTTAAAAGAACACATATGACTAGAGAAAATACAGCCCCACAAAACAGTTCTCATGCAACACTCACTTCAGCCGATGAACTTCAGCAGCCGCGGTGATGCTCGCTATGTAGCGAGCATCACCGCGGCTGCTGAAGTTCATCGGCGTATTAGTCTCCGTGTATTAGATACCGGATGCTAGTAATTCAACTGTTGGGTAAAAATTTAATACCCCTGGAAGTTCATCGGTGGACTAGACTCCGTGTATTAGATACCGGATGCTAGTATTTCAAACTCTTGGGTAATTTCTCAAATACCCCTACCCTTTTTCCATACCGTATATCTACTGCAGAAGCAAGATGTCACCTATCCCTTCCATCTTGCAAGAACACGCCTGCGGTGGTCAATCAATGTAAACACCATACAGACTGGATCCTAACCTGAGTATTGATGTTAGATGACTATATTACTTATACCATCGGCATAACTGAAGTGCCTAGGTCCCTAGAATCTCCGTCCTGAAGAGACCCCATAACCATAGAGGGTTGAAACTTCGTCGACAATTGATAGAGGGTAGTCCAAGAAAGACTAGAACATACTGTAGTACCAATGAATCACTCTGAAACTTTTATGGACATCCTTTCTACTCCAATAACCAACTCCCCCTTTTAGGCATAGTCACTGTAGTTATATTCACTGTTTTGGTTATGGTCACTCCCCTGGGGTCACATAAGTCACGATTTTCCATTATGTATGTGTAAATAGTGTCAATATACAGTATAAATTTACGATACTTTTTTCTACTTACAATTAAAAATAAAATCACTTACTTTGGCTGAAGTGAGTGTTGCATGAGAACTGTTTTGTGGGGCTGTGTTTTCTCTAGTCATATGTGTTCTTTTAAGTCAATTACTTAGTATAACTTAAAAGAAAAACAAATGTGATACATATTGACTACATTGTATGCCAATTCTGCTTAAATCAATACAAGACAGTAATACCTAGTTAAAATATAAATGATTCCTTGATCTAAATGAGTTCCTTGTGAACAACTGTAAATTGGCAGTTAATAAGTGGCGAAAGCACCAGATATGGCTTGTGTATCTCTAATATGGTATCTCTAATATGGTCCCCATCATCAGTGTCTATCTCCACCAACCAGTGGCTCGCCCTTTCTAGGAAAGCTATCAACTTCCAAGCTTTGTCCCCCACTTTATAGAGGCGATGCCTTGTTGCCCGGTGTTAGGCTTTTGCAGCGTCAGTTGAGGTGTCTCTACACTTTCTGCTTGAGACTCAAGGTGTGCTTTACCAGTTCATCATCTTTATGATTGAGACTAGCCTCGAGGGTGAGTATTGCTAGTATCTCGTGCTCCATCCCCTCCAGTACGGCTTTCTTTTCTTTTTTGTGTCCCACTATCAAGGAGAGTGCCTGACCCCTAATAACTGTTTCGAATGCCTCCCACAGGGTCTGGCTGGAAGTCACTGAGGCTTCATTTTCGGGAAAATTACATTCCCTGGCCCCCATGAGGCCCCTCCTAACTCCAGGGATTTTAAGGTATCACAGGTTGAGTGTAATGGTTCTACGGTCTCGCCGCCAGCCCAGGCTGAAAATGGCCCACAGTGGGTAATGGTCGAAGATAACCCGAGCCAAGTGTTGTACCTCTCGAAAATTTGAAAGGCGGCCGGCCAGGGTGAGAATATAATCTATCCGCAAAAGGCTAATCATGGGCACCTGAGTGGAACGTGAAGTGCTGCGCCATGGGGTAGAGCATCCGCCACACCTCAACCAGGCCCACTGATGCGAGGAAGTCAGCCAGGAGGCGATCCGTAGACGTGTGTTGCTGTGGGGGTAAGCAGTCCCTGGAGTCACAGAGCGCCATATTTAATTCACCACCCATTAGTAGCTCCCCGTCTTGTAGGACCAGCAGGAGTGCACTAAGTTCGGGGAGAGTGCTGTTATGCAAAGTGGGCGGTATGTACACAGATAGTATGTTCACAGTGACTCCCTCCCACGTCCCACAGACAGACGCGTTTCTACCATGTGTGTCAGACCAAGTACGGTGAATAGTGAATGGCAGCTGCTTCCTCATGAGAATCTCTGTCCCTCGGGAGCCGGAGGTATAGCTTGCATGAGCTAACATTTTATATCCCCACCGGTCTAATGCCCTGCAGGCATTGCCCAGAAGGTGTGTCTCCTGCAGGAGGATCATTTCTGGAGCGTGACGTTTTATATATTGCAGCATAACGCCACGTTTAGTTTTGTCTCCCAGGCCGTTGACGTTCCATGACAGGAGTCAAAGGTACATTGAGTTGTGGCCATAATAGATAGCAAAGACTGGTGTTATCTTTCTCCTTCCCCCAATCTGTGTGAAAAGTCGGAGTATCTAGGACCAAGTCGCGCGTGCAGTGCAACCACACTAGTTACATTGTGGCGTCTAATGTCTGCTGTGGAACCAACAACTCATTCAAACAAACAGAACTTGCAAGCTGATTGACGTGCCCTCCCCCCCCCGGTCACTTGCTTTAGTCGTAAAACTACCCTTAAAACTTCCCCCCATCCTGCATCGCAGATTAAAAACTACCCGCCCCCCCAACTCTGCAGAGCACCTGTCACCCCAACCCAACATTTATAACTACTAGGCAGCTGTGGCTGTCTCTAATCACCAAGCACTCCACCCCCCCCCCCCAATAAAGGAAAAAAAAGTGTTATCAATGAAAAATGTGTTTATATCTTCTCTCTAGTGTGACTGCACCAAACAGTTCCGACTCCTGGTGGCTTCGCCCAAAGCGACCTGCGCCACACCCAGGTGCTGTCTGTGAGGGCCAACTCAATGATACCGAGACAGCTCTCACCATGAGCCCGCCCTCTGGGTACCCACGAGAAGTGCTGGAGTTCAAGATGTCTGGTCCTGCGGGGAGTTGCCCCGTTCCTGACTAACGTCAACTATTTCATGCCCAGCAGCTGAATCTGGTCACCGCCTTGCAACCCCCCCCCCCCCGGGTTTGATCATCCCCGCCCAGTGCCTCTCACAGGCCTCCATCCATCGAGCTATGCCCAGGCCTCCTCAGGTGATGTAAAGAACCAAGTCTTTCCTTCCACTTCTACTCTCAGTTTCACTGGAAATAGCATGGAGTACTTTATCTCTCTGTCCCTCATGCCCCTTTTGACCCCAAGAAAGCTGCGTCATTGCTTTTGGACTTGGAGTGAAATCCGGAAAAAAGGTGATATTGGCATTTTTGTAGGTCAGCGGGGGAGTGTTGTGGGCCACCTGGAGCACCACGTTGCTGTCACGATAGTTGAAAAGATGGGGTACTATGAGACAGGGAGGAGCCACCAGCCTAGGCTGCATAGCTGGGACTCGGAGGGCCCTCTCCACCGAGAAGTACTTGGAAAGGCCCCTGGGTTGCAGTTTCTTTAGGATGAGGTCCTCCACGAAGAGGTCCACCATGGGCCCCTCTACTTGTTTGGGGACACCAATGATGCGGACATTACTGCATCTCAAACGGTCTTCATAGTCCTGCAGATGAGCTTCCAGTGTTTTGGCTGTAGCACGCACTTTGACGATCTGGGCCTTTAGTGTTGTTGTGCCATCTTGAAGAGCCGTCGTTGTGGTGTCCTCAACTGCCTTCACTCTAGCGCCCATGTTGTGGAGATCCGCTCGCAGCAGCTAGTCCTCTGTCATGACCGAATCGATTCTGGCTTCCAAAGAACTGCTCACACCTTGGATTGCAGCCATGATGTTGTGAAGTGTCAAAGGCTCCCCCTCGGCTGACAGCGGAACTGTGGGTGTTTATTGGACGCGGGCTCCATCCATTGTCGCTGCATTCTTGGGGAGAGCGAACTTGTCTAGCTTGGTTTGGTGCACCCCCTTTCTGCCTCTAGCGCCCATCATGGCCAATGCAACTTGTCGATAATCGACGGTACTCCAAGAGATAGTGGGGGAGAGGAGCAGGACTGTGGGAGTACTTGCCGCCGCCTGCCTGTGAGTTTGTAAAAGCTCTGTCGGGTTTCTTACCACACGCACCCCACATCAACAAATCTTCTCCCCCCATAGTCAAACTGTCCATGATGCTCTCTGAGGGTCCACCTGCTGCTCCAGTTTCTATCAATTGAGCGCCAAGTATTACAATCACTGTCCTCCCCTAATGACCAGCTCGGCCCAACTTCAGGAGATCTTCCGCTCTGCTGCTTGGCCACCCCGATGCGCCCGATCCTTTCTGCAATGCTCACTCAGTGGGGGGACAAATCGGGGGCCTCCACCAGACACCACGCAGCCCTACTGGATACCTCGCCCCAAAGGCGCCTCTAGGATCGCTGGCACACAGGGGACTCTCCCCTCTCCTCCCACTTGGGCTTTATGTAGACATGCTGTGTTCTGCCAGCGGGGCTTGTAAGCTGTGCTCTTTATAACGCTCCTACCATTCCATATGTAGCCCCATAGGGATCGGGACCTAGCCCCCAAAGCTGCCAAATTGTTCAGTGTCTCTTGGGACCAAGGCTTCCCTTGTTGTTGAGGCCTGGCTGGGGCCTCACTGCTACACTGTGCCTCACTCCGTGTGGGCCCAGCCACTCCACACAGCTGCAACGCAGCCCCAATGTCGGCTGCCTCAGATTCCATGCCCCCCAGGTGGAAGGAGCCCTGTGTGCATGCGAGGTCCGGGCGTCTCAGGCATTCACCTTCGCTCAACAGCTCAAGGCCAGGCTAAGCACCACACCGAGGCGCCCGGTCCAACGCAAGCCTATTCGAGCGTCCACACCCCTGCCAGCGGCCCACCTCTCGCCTTCACAGTCTCTGGCCTCACATGGTAGTCTGTGTGCTCTTCCGTAGCGGCTCCCAGAACAGGCCAGACCGCAGACCCAGGGACTCTGGGGCAGGCATCACCCCTCCATACCTTCTTCGGTGCTCCTGCTCACACTTTGCCCAGCAGTCACTGCCTGTAAAACACTCAAGGCCAGGGCCCTGCCTCTCCGTATGGGCTGCAGCCAACAGGTCCTTCACCACTCACTGGTTTTGGGTCGAAAAGAGTTCATTGGTATCCGTTAGGGACAGATATTTGATAGGGATTTAGGGGGGATTAGGCGGTCATTCGGTGGAGCCACTCTAGCAAGCAACCATCTTGCCCGGCAGTTGGCCAAGCCCCCTTGAGATTACCATGCCGAAATCATTCATGAACAATCAAGTCATAACATGTGATCATAATCTTAACACAGTCATGCTTCATTCTCTTTCAGTCAATCAGGCATGCTGGCTGCCTTTCCACTTTCTTTACCGTGCTTCATCTCCCAGTCAGATGTGCTTAGTGGACCTATTCTCCTGGTGGCCGTGCTCCACTCACCTTCATCTAACCGAGGCCTATTATATGGCCATGCCCCCTTCACATATCTTGCAGATGAATGTTCACTCCCAAAACCCAATCCATTCTCATATCATTTGTAGGTTCCTCCTGTGGCAGGGTTTAGGAGGCTGGTTTAGTATATGGCGCACACATATTTAAGTAGAGCACCTTGCACTAATCCAGACAACCCTTATGGTGATATCAGCAGTCTTAGACAACCTTAGAAAGCTCTCTAAGTGGTAACTGTGGAGAGCAGTCTTTAGGCTTAGTCCAGAAGGAGTGTAAAGCAGCTTGTTTAACCAGTACTAATCATATAATATATGTTAAACGAAAAAGAACCACACAGTGTGAGTAATAAAAGTAATGTTATTTATTATACACACTCACTAACACATTGGTATATTTCCTGTCCGGAGATATAAACACAATACCACAATATTTCAATACGAGAACAGGTAAGTAGCACAAATACACAGTGGTCGCCAAGGGGAGACCAAACCATATACTAATAAAGTGGAATGCAAACATCGGCCAAAGTCCAGACTGGACCCAGGAGACTTAGAAGAGCCGAGGACCCAAGGAACCACCTAAGGTAAGTACCCAGGAACCCCACGGAGGCTGTGTGCAGAGTGGAAACACAGCCCCGTACTCAATACAAGTCAATGGGGAAGTCGCGGTTGCAGTTTTGCAGAAGAAGGACCCTTCCCAGAGGACCCTGAAGAAACTCAGAGGAAGATGGAAGGTTGGAGAGTCACCCCACCCGTGGATACCCCGGGAACAAGGATACCTACAACAGGGAAGCCGGGTGAATAGGTGCGAAATGACGTCGGAAACCACTGTAGACCACAATGGAGAACTTCAGTAAGAATGGCGCTGGCGAAGAAGGTGAAAGAGTCCGGTGGAACCCAAGGGTGGACTCAGGAAGAGAGGTACCTGCAAGCTGAGGGGACAGAGTCTATGAGACTCAAGAGTGACCAAGAGGCACGGAAGACGAATGCCCACTGATGTCGGAAGATGCAGGAGAATTCATGGTGAACTTGGCGCTGCAGCTGTGCAGACCAGGCGACGCTGTGCAAGACCAGGAGCAATTTATGAGCTGCCCCACGTCAGGAGCCAGGGGGGCGGTGCCCAGCGGAAGCACCAACAAGCCTTGGCAGGGGCAGCAAACGTGGCAGACGAAAAAGGTGCAGTGTCGGGATCAGCAAGGTCCAAGGGACTCACCACAAGCAGGTAAATCAGAGTAGGCCACGAGCAAGCAGGGGAGCCCACAGAGGTAGGTTTTCTTCCACCGACCCACTATGTGTAGATAGTTTTTATAGGTCCTGAAGAAATGCATTGTATCAACTATGAATACACAGCGTGAAACATGTCGACCACATTTTTAGAGTTGAGCATTGCTCCCCTGGATAATTAAAGCAGTGAGCAGCCACTCTTTTGTATATTTTTAATAAGGTGGATGACCATTCCATTAAAAACTCCTTTTGGATTATCTAACCTTTTTAAGAAACCACTCACTCACATCTACACTTACCCCTAGGGCCCTTACACCCACGGCACCATACGGCAGGAACAGAAGATCTCCGCTAAAGAGCCCCTTTATGGGTGCCCGTCGGGTATTGCACCGCCGACCCGACGAGGAGCGAGTCCATATGATGAAGCATGACACCTAGCTGGCTGGGTGTGTGAGGACTCTAGTTCCGTTTAGGAGGATTCCCCCCTGTCTCCACACTCGTTACCCTATCTTCTTTTGGGGAACTGCGTACCTTTCTTGATTCACAGTATCTGGGCATGTACGCTGGACCCCGTAAAACAGCCCTACCAGTCCCTTCCTTTTGTTAAGACTAACTGCACGGGTCACCCCGTGGGACTTTCCTTTTAGGTTACCAATCAGTGTATAATTACACTAGCTGGCCCATTAGACTTTTTGCTATATCATTTCTCTCCACATTGTGGTTAACCGGGTCTCCTATCTGAGATGGAGGATACCCCGGGACTTAGCTTCGATGAGGAAGCTATTGCTGATATCTTGAGAACAGCACCCTCCATATTAGGTTCTGGAGGGTCCGTGGCCTCAGGGTCACTAGCAGATGACTGGAGTTCTATAACACTTTTGAAGAAAGAATGGCTCAAGATTACTCTACACGGAGCCCTCATGACTGAGTATTTACGGGCAAATATTGCACCTCGCGGCCTCATAGTTAACATCTTGCCTAGGATTTTTCTAGAGGATGGGCCCTTCAAAAGGACTGGTGTCAAGTGTCATGGAAATGCACTAAAGACTTATTGGTCCTAATCATTAACACAGCAAGAAGATTGGCTGATGCCCTGTTTGCTAGAATACAAGTGGCAGAAGCAACATTGAAATCTACCATCCCTAAGACTGCATTTTCATCTAAGTTAACAGAGATTAATAACGAAATTGCAGAAAACCGAGAATACCTGCTTAAACAAAAGGTTACAAAACTGCAAAAAGATGTAGCTAAGTTCGATAAGGAGAAGGTTTACCCTTATCTTAAGGATGATTATACTACTACTAAGAACAGCTACTCCTCTGACGAAAGCTCAGATAATGGCAGCAGGAGGGGATCATCTAACAGCGATTCCAGCTCTGGGAGTTGGAGTAATCATAACCAACGTAGACCCAACTTCCAACCATACCCCAATTTTGACAATGGACCCATCTTCCACGGTCCTATTCCTCCACCATGGCAATACCCAATGTACCCGCAAGGCCCTCCACAATATTTTCCAATGAACAACCCCCTTTTTTAGGCAGAGGTTGGGGCAAAGGAAGAGGGCGAAGAAGAGGAGCACAGAAGGGGGTACAGTGGCAGGACCAGACCCAACACTCAGTAGAGACCAGGAGCATGAGCAGGGGAAGGAGGGCTTAGTGGTTAACCTCTCAAGTAGACTCCTTACCAATACCGAGAAGACAGTCTTGGAGAAGGGCCTGGGGTTTGTCCCAACGCCCTTACCTGATAAATTCAATGAAATGTGTGAATTGCAAGATTTTTTTAGAAAGGTACGACTCAAGGCTTTCTTTCACGATAAAGTCCCGTTTGATCAAGACGATACTGGATTGCGTAATCCATCTAGGTTCACCCCTAGTAACAACATGATCCCCCTGAGATTTTAGCCTTTGAGGGTGCTGTACTCAAGGAACTTACTAAAATGCCCAGAGCACCACTTTTTCATAATTTATCCAATGTTGAAAAAGAGGCAGCTAAGGCACTCTCTAATGACCCTAATATTATCATCAAACAGGCAGACAAGGGTGGGGCCATAGTGATCCAATCCACCACCGATTATGACAGGGAGTGTAGACGCCAACTTGGAAATGTAGTTCACTACACCCCTCTCACTGTGGACCCTACACCGAGACTGTCAGCAGAGATAGCGACCTTGGTTTTTGAGGCTGAGAATAATGGGTGGATTACCAAGAAGGAAGCTGACTTTCTTATAACAAAGGACCCCAAAACACCATACTTTTACACACTCCCTAAAATCCATAAAAACACCACACCAGTCCCAGGGAGACCGATAGTGTCAGGCATAGGGTCCCTGCTTGAACCCCTTTCTCAATTCTGTGATCACTTCCTTCAACCTTTGGTTAGGAAGATACCCTCTTTGTACAAGATACAACTGACGTCCTCCGTATTATTGACAACATTGAGGGCAGAGTTGGAGTGGACCTTTGGTCACTTTAGACGTGGAGGCGTTATATACTAATATTCCACAACGGGCCACCCTTGAGGCAGTAGAATCCAGCCTACTCCGGGAAGACTGGTCTTCGCCAACTCCCGTCTCCTTCATTATGGACTGCGCTACCCTGGCCCTAACTGAAAACTTTTTCGAGTACGAGACACTACTGTTCCATCAGACTCAAGGTACGTCCATGGGTAGTACCTTTGCTCCTAGTGTGGCCTGTCTGTACATGGCTACCTTTGAGCAAGATGTCATTATGAACCCCACCAACGCGTACAGAGGCAATCTGACACTTTGGAGGAGATACATCGACGATATCCTCATCCTATGGAAGGGGATATACCAACCTGTGAGGCATTCTGCAACTGGATTAATTCACAAAATGCCTTCTTAAAATTCACCCATACCATATCCAATTCTAGCATCCCCTTCCTGGATTTGAGGATACTACTTAACAACACTGGTCTGAGTACCACATTATATAGGAAGGACACGGATAGGAACAGTCTCCTCCTATATGGTAGCCATCATCCAAAGGCACTGAAAAACAACCTCCCATTTGGACAGTTCCTCCGTCTCAGGAGAAATTGTAGCACACTTTCTGATTACAAAACTGAGGCCCAAAGTTTACAAAATAAATTGAGGGAGAGAGGCTACCCGGGCCAGCAGATTAGGAATTCCTACAAAAGAGCTATGAATAACCCACGAGAGTCATTGCTCCAGGTCTCGACTAAAGAACAAATAGAGACACTAACTTGTGTCACTTCTTTTACCCCTAATTCCACATTGATTAAGAAAATAATTAAAAAACATTGGGGGATGGTGAACACAGGTGACCTGAGCCTCCCGCAACCGAGGTTTGCCTTCAAACGCACATCTAACTTGAAGGACATCCTTGTACATACCAGGCCTAAAACCAGGGAGCTAGGTGTACAGAGGACTTTGTGGAATTTACCACCGGTTACCGGGCATTATCCCTGTGGGACGTGTTCGGTCTGTGACCAGACAGATATTTTCAAGGAGATCAAGCTGACTGACACTCTCATATGGCAGCTTAAGAGACACACGAACTGTAATACACCAAGATGTATATACTTGATCACATGTCCCTGTGGGAAGAAATACATAGGAATGACAATGAGACAAATTAAACTACGGATTACTGAACATAAAAGTAATGTGAGGTGTATGAAAACAACAACAAAACTATACACTCATTTTAGGGACCTCAACCACAAGGTAGAAACTCTGAAATGGATGATACTTGAATCACACCCTAAAATTACCCACAAAGCTCTTTTTAGAATTGAGCAGAGATGGGTACACCGCCTTTCTACAGATACATGCGGCCTCAATGATAATATACCCTGGGCTGCACTGACAAACAGATAATTGATTTATCTCTCCCTTCGGTTTTTTCATGTGGTACCCTCTACATGTACTATCCCCTCTGCTCTCCTTTTTCTGTGTACCGCAAACAATTTTTGTTAATCTATGTAAAAATGATGGTCCTTTGAGTACCTTGGCCTACGGGTAATACAAGGTTTTTGTATATACACCGGAATTTCTACTTTGGATTAACGTCCCGTTCTAGACTTCCACACGCTGAAGCTTTTCCCCCTATTTTTGCGTGTGGTTCCATTTCAACAAGGTTATTATTACCTTTTCACAACTTAAAACCTTCTCTTGATTTGGTAAATTAGGTTTGATAAAACTTCCCTTGTTTAACAACTACTGGCTCACTTTTGCAGCTTTTGTAGCCTTTTCAAGATGGCGGCCATGTTTACAGGACCAGCACTCAGCGTATGTTGGACTCCAGCCAGGCGCATCACGTGACTTGCCGCTGTGCCACGCTGTGCTACTCCAGCTGACCCGGTGGCGTGACTAGGTTAGCGGTATACTTAAACCTCAGTTCGGTAATGAGTAACCGATCTGGTTGCTCAGCTCGGCGCTTGGGTAGTTTTCAGGCGATCGTCCGACTAAGGACAGGTGAGTGCGCAGGCTGGTTTCCAGCCTACGCGTGTGTGTGTCTCGGCGTGCCGTTTGTTTACAATGTGGGTCCCGATTTTTGAGTGACTCAGTATTTCGGCACTTCCCCTCCACACCGGACGCTTTGATCAGTGTGTCCTCAGGGCTTTGTCAGGTACTGACGGGTTGCTGCGGTACGACAGAGCTTACACTGGTGCAACTCTTTGCTCTGTGGGCTACTAGTCGAGCTAACTTGACTCCGTTTAGTTACATACACGATCGGCCTGTTCGTTCCTGGCATCAAGCTTTGGCATCATACACTGACTCAGCCAGGGTGGGGGCGTCCTGACGCTATGCTGGTCCACCAAGTGGGGGTCCTTTTGTGCCATACGCCACTAGGATTGTCACCTTTTTGACATTAGTTTGTCATCGATATTGTTTTACTCCCCCATGTTTAGGACACCATCTACTGAGGTGTTAAGAGCTGACAATACGATAGAAGCAAGCGCCATCACCTAGTTAGGTGAGGCTATCAACTATTCACTTGTTTTAGATTCATTTCAGTCACGTTTTTCCTCCAGTCATTCTGTGTTTTTATCAGATGTCATTTGTTTTGAAAGTTGAGTGCATTCCTTTTCACATACGTGCACTTATTGGATGGACTACTTGTTGTGGAGCTATGAGGATGACTATACAATATCACTCACAGTTTATTGTTTATATTTTATTGTCCATGCTTTTGTCATCCCTGTCTAGGATATCACTAGGCCTGTCGGGACTACATGCTCGCACGTAAGATTAGTGGTAGGTAGGTTTTCTTCCACCGACCCACTATGTGTAGATAGTTTTTATAGGTCCTGAAGAAATGCATTGTATCAACTATGAATACACAGCGTGAAACATGTCGACCACATTTTTAGAGTTGAGCATTGCTCCCCTGGATAATTAAAGCAGTGAGCAGCCACTCTTTTGTATATTTTTAATAAGGTGGATGACCATTCCATTAAAAAACTCCTTTTGGATTATCTAACCTTTTTAAGAAACCACTCACTCACATCTACACTTACCCCTAGGGCCCTTACACCCACGGCACCATACGGCAGGAACAGAAGATCTCCGCTAAAGAGCCCCTTTATGGGTGCCCGTCGGGTATTGCACCGCCGACCCGACGAGGAGCGAGTCCATATGATGAAGCATGACACCTAGCTGGCTGGGTGTGTGAGGACTCTAGTTCCGTTTAGGAGGATTCCCCCCCTGTCTCCACACTCGTTACCCTATCTTCTTTTGGGGAACTGCGTACCTTTCTTGATTCACAGTATCTGGGCATGTACGCTGGACCCCGTAAAACAGCCCTACCAGTCCCTTCCTTTTGTTAAGGAGCCCACAGAAGACCCTCAAGAGGACCCACAGGCAGAAGGCACAGGAGTCACAAGAGGACCTCGAGCAGCTCACCAATGATGCAGGCCCACAGTGCAGAGGATGCGGTGAGGACGAAGATCTTGGTAGCAGGAGATGCTGGAGGCCGGAGCTTCTTGGAGCCCGAAGATCTCTGGAGAAGAGAGTCAACAAGCCTTGGCAACAGCAAGATGACGCGGTGCACAGGGGTTCTGTTCCAGCTGTTCCGATGAGGGATACTGGCCTCAAACTCGGTGAGAAGACAGTGCAGGCCTCAAGGGAGTTGCAGAACTACCACCTGTGTTGCTGGGCCTTGCGAAGTCTGGAGGACGTCAGGCGCAGCGGATCGGTCAGCTTAGTTGCGGTGCCTGCAGATGCAGGGGAGTGACTCCTTCACTCCAAGGGAGATTCCTTCGGGAGTCTTTGATGCCGACAGGCCTGGAGAAGAACCTGGATGGAGCACAGGGACAGACGATACAGAAGACTGGCAGGACGACGAGACCAAAAGCAGCAGGATCCTTCCAGTTGCAGTCTCGGTTCCATAAGCAAAGTCAAACGAAGTCCAAAGTGGCCAGATGGTTGAAGATGAAGTGGTTTCGGATCTGAATCTTGTCCCATGACGAATCTGAAGAGCCACCAATAGGTAAGCCCTTAAGTACCCTCAGGAAAGGGTTGGGACGATTCAGGGGTCCCTCTCAGAGGAGGGGCTGGACAGTGGGGAGGATACTCCCATTTCCTTTGTCCAGTTTCGCTCCAGAGCGGGAGCCAATGGCTCCCTGAACTGGTTCCAACTGAAGTATGTAAGGAGGGCACCAAATGTGCCCTTCAAAGCAGTCTAGTGGCGCTGGCAAGCGCCCCCACCCCAGCCCAATACACTAAGTCCTGTCTGGGAGGTGGTCACATCTCCCTGTGACAGGAAACCTATTGTTCTGCCTTCCCCTGCTTGAGCTTGGCTCAGCAGCAGGAGGGCAGAATCATGTCTGTGGTCGGCAGTAGCCCTAGCTTGCTGTCAGACTCTGGAAGACTGATACTGGGAGCACCTGGGGCTTCCCAGAGAAGCCCCACAGTGCATGGACTCATACCTCCAACACCATTTACGATGTTGTGGTATGATTCCAACATGTTTGATACCAAACATGCCAGGGTTTGTTACAGCCAGTTTATAGTTAGCCATTACGTAATGACTCATGGCCACTTTATGTATCGTAATGGCTGATGCACTTACAACCCAGGAGAATGGACTCCGAGGATTGTAGGGGTGTCCTGCTCATGCAGGGGCACCCTCACACTTATAACCAAGCACCCTGCCTTCTGGATTGAAAGGCCTGCCTTAGGGGTGAGTTATAGGTTTTAAGTGTAGTGACCTCAGATATAAGAAAACGTATGTCTGTCGTAAGTGGTGCTAGCACCAGCTTACACATGCTGCAATGGCAGGCCTGTAGTCACAATATGAGTGGTCTCTTATGGGTGGCACAATACATGCTTCAGCCCATGGGGGACCCCTGGTGTACCTATGCCCTGGTTATCTTAGTACCATGAGTGAGTGAGTATACACTTATAAAGCGCATGGCTACCAAAGGCCTCCCAGCGCTAGAGACAAAGCCGACAACTAAAGAGTAACAGGGGGGATCAAGGAAACAGCAGAGTCTTCAAAAGTTTGCGAAAAGAAAGATGATTGACCTCCAGCCGGATATGGTCTGGTAACTGATTCCAACATTTTGCCGCAATGAAGGAAAACAGACGTCCACCAGTCCTAGCTCGGTTTATTCTAGGGACAGCTGCTAGGAGTTTTTTCCCGGAGCGCAATGCTCATAGCGGGAGGTATGGGGAAATGATAAATTGCAGAATTGGTGGTGCCCTAGCTGACAGTGACTTATGGGCGATGCACAAAGCCTTGAACTGAATCCTTACGGCCACTGGTAGCCAGTGCAAAGCAATAATGTGTGGCTTGACAGATTCCCGATTATGAGCCTGCATAAGAAGTCGGGCCGCACAGTTTTGAACCGTTTGGAGTTTTTTAATGGTAGAGCAAGGGGCTCCAAAGTAGAGCACATTGGCATAGTCAAGCCTCGAAAGAATCAAGGCTTGCACCAATAATTTCCTTGCAATAAAAGGTAAAAGGGAAGAACTTTCCTAATCATTTTTAAGAGACCATAACAGGTGCCTGCCACCCTGCGCGCCTGTTCCCTAAAGTTCAGGTTGTGATCCAACCACACCCGAGACTTTTTATTTGCTCTTTGGGGGTGGGCATCACACCTAAGCATTTAGGCCAAAGTACGCTGGTATCAAGATTGGTGGTCTTGCCCAAAAACATCAACTCCGTTTTGGCTGCATTCAGTTTTAGGAAAGAGCCATCCATCCACGCGGAGATCCTTTCCAAGCAATTGGCCAAATTAATCTTAGAATTGTCCAGAAGATTGAGGGACACAATCAGCTGAGTGTCATCAGCATACGAGATGATCCTAACCCCAAAGGGCTTGACCACCTCGGCCAGTGGGCGTAGGTAAACATTAAAAAGTATGGGGCTCAGGGAGGAGCCCTGAGGCACCCCACATCGCAGAGGCATACTTTCCGAGATAGAATTGTTCTCAAAAACCTGGAATGATCTATCGGCCAAGAAAGACTCAAGCCATTTAAGTAAAATTCCTGAAACCCCAATCTCTCTGAGTCTTACGATCAATAGTTGGTGATTGACCGTGTCGAAGGCCGCGCTGAGGTCGAGCAATACAATAGCTGCAGACCCGCCGTTATCCAGAATTTTTCTGGCTTCTTCGACCACTGCTAATAGGGCCGTCTCCGTGCCTTGTTGGGGCCTGAAGCCCGTTTGAGAGGGGTGAAGAAATTCATTCTCCTCCAGAAAAGCGGAGAGAATGGAAGTGACATATTTTTCGCAAATTTGAGCAATCCCTGGCAGGAGCGAGATCGGCCGATAATTAGCAAAGGCTTCAGAGTCCAGGTTGGGTTTCTTCAGAAGAGCTCTAACCATGGCCCGTTTCCATGAGTACGGGACAATCCCAGAAGAAAGTGATGTATTGATGAGATCCAAAATAACTGGGGCGACAGAGTCAAAGACCTGACTGAGAATGTTAGGGGGTACAACATCGCTTGGGAGCAGGTTTCAGACGGTCTAGATAGATTTTTAAAGATTTCATATCCAAGGGAGGGATTGTCTCAATAAAAGGGTCTGGAAGTTTAGCATCAACAGGGGGGATTTATATAGGGTGGAAGAGGGGGAGGTCGAATAAATATCTTCAATTTTCTTATAAAAGTAATGAGCCAAATTATTACAGCGTCCTAAGGTGTCTTCAGACGGTGAGGGGGCACAGGAGGCTTAAGGAGGGATTTAGCAATCTTAAAGATTTCACGGGGAGTTGGAGGCTGAAATAATCTTTTTTCATAATACTCGGATTGGGCAGTTCTAATTTCTGCCTTATAGGCTTTAATGGCTTCTCTGTATTTAGTCTTCTCAACAGTAGAGAAGTCCTTTCTCCAGCTTCTCTCCAGGCGCTTACATAGTTGTTTCAATTCTCTAAGTTTAGGGGAGTACCAGGCTGCGCAGTGCCCATCTTTTTACTAGTTATCCAGTTTTTGGGGTAAGCATATCTAACGATAATTCCAACCATTGATTGACTTTATTGTTAGCAGCTTCCAGATCATTACTTAAGTCGGGTTTGGAATTGTTCAAGGTAGATGCCCAGGAGTCAATAGAAAGTTTAGACCAGTTCCGACACCACATTTTTACCCTTTCACGTGGATGACCACCATCCTGTTTAGTCCACACAAAGGGGACCATAAGGTGATCTGACCACGGCAGGGGAATATGCTCTTCCACAACAAGACTATCAATGTTGGAGAAGAGTGGGTCAAGGAGATGGCCTTTTTGGTGGGTGGGGCCGGACACTTTCAGCTTCAGTGCCAGAGCACCCAAATTGTCAATTACAGCCTCAGTATCAGAAGAAGATGCCACATCAAAATGAATATTAAGATCCCCAAAACGGAAAAATTAGAAAAGGAGCTGACCGATGTGGCTAACACATCCGAGAGCTCCCTGCTGAAGTGGCCAATAGGTCCTGGCGGCCGTTAAATGAGGGCACCAGAAAAGGTGCATGTAGGGGAAAAGCCAAGTGCAAAGAGGCAGCTTTCACAGTCAGGAATCATGCTCGGAGAGATCCGGCAGTTGTACTTGTCTTTGTAGATAATGGCCAGACCACCCCCTCTGCTTAATTCCCAACCCTGTCTCTGTATCAGATACCCAGGGGGTAGGGCTTGAACTACCTCTGGGTCTGAAATACTTGAAAGCCATGTCTCTGTCAGAAACAGGGCATCGAGATCTCGTTCCTCAAGCAGTAAGCGAAGTTCAGTGGTATGCCTTGGTAAAGAGCGACAATTCAAAAGGGCCATTTTAAAGGTCACTTGGGAGGACGGGATTTCGTCGGCCACAGCCGGAATCAGTGAGCCTAATTCAAAGGGGCAATGGGGACATTTCATATTAGTATTGGTGGGTACCATTGTGTAAGCACATTTATGAGGTAATGTCTCTCTAAGATAATGGAGCTGATCAGACGTAAATGAGAGTCTAACTCTTGTTGTGGAACCAGGGATCCCAACCCCAGGGCCCGGTCGGGCGCGGACGGGCGCAGACGGGCTTGCCTTAGGCGCGCCTTCGGCGCACCAGCGGCGCGGCCGCGTCATCCGCCCCTTTTACGGAGTGGTGAGCGTAAGAGCCATCGCAGCTAGACTGCTAACCCCCGTTTAGAATGCCCGTTCAATAGTCCCCCCGGAGCATTAACACAGCTCCTTCCCGATGGACAGTGCAAAATAAGCAATCACACGTAAAATACACTTTTAAAATCAGCGCACATTAGGTACGTTTTTTTAAAAATTGGCAGGAATCTCGCAACAGTCTCTAAGTCCTAGACCGAACCGCTACTGATCAGAATAGGCTTTGTCTCGCTGCGCGGCCGCGTCATCCGCCCTTTTTACGGAGTGGGGACTTACAAGGGTACACCAGTAGCTAATCTGGGGGGTACCTAAGTACTCACCATGGTCCAATTTAGGGAGGAAGCATAGAGACTGGGGTAGGATCCCAGTCAGACTAGTCAGAAACAGAAAACAGAACGACACTAGCAAAAGTGGGGTTACCATGAAAGCAGATCCTACTTTCCTACAAACTCCCCCCTCCCTCCCAACCGTGAGGAGATGAGTCTAACCTTGCCCAGTTGAGTCTTCATTTTCTAAATGGAAATATCTGGAGAGTCCATCTGCTTTGGCATGGTTACTCCCAGGCCTATGTTCCACTGAAAAGTCCATGGTAAATGGCCCACCTCAAAAGTTTGGGATTTTCACCCTTCATTTGTTTAAGCCATAAGAGGGGCTTATGGTCTGTCTGAACTAGGAAGTTAGTAACAAACAGGTACGGCCTCAAATTCTTCAAGGCCCAGACCACACCAAAGGCCTCCCTCTCTATATTTGACCAACGTTTTTCCCTGGGGGTCAACATTCTGCTTATAAAAGCTATTGGTTTCTCATGGCCCTCTGCATTAACTGTGACAAAACAGCTCCTTCCCCTATCTCAGAAGCATCTGTCTGAACAATGAAGGTTTTGGAGTAATCAAGACTTTGCAGAATGGGAGCAGTGAACATGGCCAGCTTCAGGTCATCAAATGCCTTTTGACAGCTAACTGTCCACTGAATTTTCTTTGGCATTTTCATGGAAGTGAGATCATTAAGGGGAGTCACAATGGACCCATAAACCTTAACAAACCTCCTGTAGAACCCAGTCAGGCCCAATAAGCGCTGGCCTGAGTCTGGGTAGTGGGAGCAACCCAGTCCATGATGGTCTGGATGTTGCTCTCCAGTGGTTGAACTTGGCCTCCACCTCCCAGGTGACTCAAGTATACAACCTTGCTCTGCCCTATCTGGCACTTGGTGGCCTTTTGCAAGGCCTCCAGAACATTTCTGAGGTGGACCAGGTGATCCTCCCAGGTGGAGCTAAAGACAGCAATATCATGTAGATATGCTGCACTATAGGCTTCCAGACCTGTTAGGACTTTGTTCTCCAACCTCTGAAATGTGGCAGGTACATTCCTCAAACCAAAAGGCATCACAATAAATTGATAATGCCCACTGGGGGTTGAACATGCTAATTTTGGCTTGAGATCCTCAGAGAGTTTGATTTGCCAGTAGCCAGCAGTCAGGTCAAATGTACTCAGATATTTGGCTGATGCCAAAGTATCTATGAGCTCATCGGCCCTTGGAATGGGATGGACATCAGTCCTAGTGACTGCATTGAGACCTCTGTAATCCACACAAAACCTCATCTCTCTCTTGCCATCTTTGGTGTGAGGTTTTGGTACAAGGACTACTGGACTAACCCAAGGGCTAACTGAAGGCTCAATGACCCCCAATTCCAGCATCTTCTGGACCTCAGTCCCAATACAGTCTCTGACATGGTCAGGCTGTCTGTACAGTGTGTTCTTCACAGGCAGACTGTCACCTGTATCCACTTCATGGGTACACCAGGTGGTTTGACTGGGTGTCAGAGAGAACATGTGGTTGAACTGATTGAGGACTTTCCTGCAATCAGCTTGCTGCTGGTCAGTGAAGCTGCCTGCCAAGGCTACTCCTTCAACTGACCCATCAACAGGGTTCTGAGAGGAGATCAGGGAGAGGGCCACTCTCTTCCTCCTGTCCTTCATCAGTGGCCATGAGAAAGCTCATGTCAGCCCTGTCTACAAAAGGTTTTAGGCGGTTCACATGAAGTACCCTGTGGGGACTTCTTGGAGTACCTAGGTCAACCAAGTAGGGGACATCACCTTTTTTCTCAAAAATGGTGTGGGGGCCGCTCTACTTGTCCTGGATAGCTGCTGGGGACACAGGCTCCAACACCCACACCTTTTGTCCTGTCTGATAAACAGTCAGTACAGCCTTTTGGTCATGCCAAGCTTTATGAAGCTCCTGGCTGGCCTCAAGGTTTCTGCTGGCCTTCTTCATGTACACAGCCATATGTGAACGCAGTCCAAGGACATAGTCCACAATATCCTGTTTAGGAGGTTTGAGAGGCTGCTCTCCTTAACTCAATACAATAGACCCCTAACTGGATGCCCAAACAGAAGTTCAAATGGGCTGTAGCCCACCCCCTTCTGTAGAACCTCTCTGTAGGCGAAGAGAAGGCAGGGTAGTAAGACATCCCATTTTCGCCTGAACTTTTCTGGGAGTCCCATGATCATACCTTTTAGGGTCTTGTTGAACCTTTAAACAAGCCCATTGCACTGTGGATGGTAGGGTGTGGTAAACTTATAGTTTACTCCACACTCTTTCCACATTGCAGTGATGTAACTAGACATGAAGTTTGTACCCCTGCCCCCAAGAACTCTGCCTGGTCAGGCCCAAGTTCCTCTGGGACAGTTCCTTCACAGGGACTGAGGTCATCTCCCTCAGGAGACTGACTCTCATTGATAGTTTGGGAGGAGGATAATTCCTTACCCTTCCTGCTCCTTCTCATAGGAGCAATCTGGTCCACTCTTTCAGGATCCAGTGCTCGTTCAGTGATGAGCTGGTTGGCCTGAGCCCTGGTGACAGCAAAGGCACTTGCAGAGATGCCCACCATCTCTGCATGTGTCCTGAACTCCACTTGAGAACAGGCTAAAGTTACTAGATCATTGCCCAACAGACAATCTAGAGGTAGGTCTGGAGAAACCACAACTCTTTTTAGGGCCAGTTACCCTTCCCCAGCTGAGATTCACAACTGCCAAGGAGTGATCAGTCCTGACATTGCTAGCATTGGTCACTTGGTACAACTGACCAAGTATGATCTGCTCATGGGACACACATTTCTCTGTCACCATTGTGACACTGGCCCCTGTGTCCCTGTAAGCCATAGCTTATTTTCCATTGATTAAAGGCTTTTGCCTGTACTTGCCCAAGTTAGCGGGACTTACTAGTAAGGTGGTAAGACCTATGCCACCATCACAGACAAGGAAAGCTTGAGTGGGAGTTCTGACTAGGCCAGAACTTACTTCAGAACCCATGGTTAACCCTACGAATCCCTTGGTTGTTGTACTACCACTTGTACTGGTGCTAGGAGGAACAGTTGCCTTAGGGGCAGTGGTAGTAGCTTCCTTGGCCTTAGGACAATCAGCATCTCTTGTCCAATGGGTTTTTACTTTACATAAGCAACAGCAAGGTTTCCTTTTACCCTTCTTGGAGTTTGGGGACCCCCAGATGCAGGTTTTTAGGGACCTCGAGAAGACTCCTTTTTATCTTTACCCTTGTCCCCATCCTTCTCTTGGGTTTTAAAAGAATCTTGCTTCTTCTGGTTACCTCAACCACCCTGGTGTTTTTGCTTAACACTGGTGCAGATCCATTTGTCTGCCTTCTTTCCCATTTCTTGGGGAGAGGTCAGATCAGAGTCCACCAGGTACTGGTGCAGTAGTTGATTCTGACAATTAGTAAGGTGTGCTCCCTCATCAACACAATGTACAGTCCCTCATAGTCCTGTAGTTTGCTTCCATGTAGCCAGCCTTCCAGAGCCTTAGTAGCATTGTCTATGAAATCAACCCAGTCTTGAGTGTCTGCCTTCTGGGTGTCCCTGAACTTAAGCCTGTACTGTTCAGTGGGTAAGCCAAACCCATCTATGAGGGCACTCTTTAAGATTGAGTAATTGTCAGCATCCTCTTATCTAACAGTGAGGCGCTTGTCTCTACCTTTGTCAGCAAAGGAGAGCCACAGGATAGCTGCCCACTGCCCTTGAGGGACCTTCTGAACTTTACAGGCCCTCTCCAAGGCAGTGATCCATTTATGGATATCACCCCCTTCCTGGTAAGGAGGGACTATCCTACTCAGGTTCCTAATGTCAAAGGATGGTTCCTTGATTCTAGGTACACTATTGCTGCCACCATGGGACCCTAGTCCCAGATTCTTACTAGCTTTCTGCACTTCCAGGATCTCCTTGTCAAGGGTCAACTGATCTTGCCTGAGTCTAACTCTTTCAAGTTTGATCAGGTGGTATTCCCTCTCTAAGGAGTCCTCCCTCTTGCTAGAGATGGAGGTCCCTATGGAATTTTTAGAAGCATTGGAATTGGCAGAGGAAGACCTAGACCTCTCTGCCTACTCTGAACCCTCCCAGGAGGAATAAAGGGGGATCTACCTTAAGGGACACCTTCTGTGCCATCTGCACTATTCTCTGGGGGATCCGAATTTACCAGTGTGGAGTCCCCAGACTCCTACTGACCATACTCAGAATTAAGGTCACTAGGGGGAACCCCTCCTGACCTCTATTCTGGAGCATCCCCACCCACATTGTCCTGTTCCTCTGACCTGTTAGGATTCTGGAGGTCATCTTGGATAAGTAGCTCTAAGAAATACTTTGTGGTGGGGTTGTTACCTGCCTTTATCTTTCTAGAACTCCACAGGGTCCTTAGTTCCTGGAACTTAAGACCACTGTATCTAGAGCTTGTGACCCACTAGGATCCACAATTAAAGACATGGTGACTAGGTGTAGTGTGGTGTTGCACCTACCTACCCTAGTGGAAACTAAACTTCCTAAGATTAGAGCAAGGGTTGTGCTAGACCTTTAACAACCAATCTAAAGGTTCAGTAGAACTTACTTGTCTATAAAAATATTTTATATGTGCCTAATGCTAGTGATGGTTTTTCATTTAACCCACACCTAGATTAGCTGGTAAAACAGTGCAGGCTTGAATCCCAACCACTGCACACCAATGTAGGAGGCTGGCGTAGTATATGGTGCACACTTATTTAAGTGGAGCACCTTGCACTAATCCAGACAACCCTTATGGTGATTTTAGTGGTTTTAGACAACCTTAGAAAGCTCTCTAAATGGTAGCTGTGGAGAGCAGCCTTCAGGCTTAGTCCAGAAGGAGTGTAAAGCAGCTTGTTTTACCAGTACTAATCATATTGTGTAGGTTAAACGAAAAAGAACCACACAGCGTAGTCATAAAAATAATGCTATTTATTATACACACTCACTAACACATTGGCTTATCTCCTGTGCGGAGATATAAACACAATACACACAATATTTCAATACGGAAACAGGTAAGTAGCACAAATACACAGTGGTCGCCAGGGGGAGACCAAACCATATACTAATCAAGTGGAATGCGATCTGCGACCGAAGTTGAGACTGGACCCAGGAGACTTAGAAGAGCTGGGGACCCAAAGATCCATCCAAGGTAAGTACCCAGGAACCCCACGGAGGCCGTGTGCAGAGTGGAAACACAGCCACGTACTCAATACAAGTCAATGAGGAAGTCGCAGTTGCAGTTTTGCAAAAGTAGGACCCTTCCCAGAGGACCCTGAAGAAACCCTGTGGAAGATGGAAGGTTGGAGAGTCACCCCACCTGTGGATACCCTGGGAACACGAATATCTAAACCAGGGAAGCTGGTTGCATAGGTGATGTCAGAAACCGCCATAGACCACAATGGAGGACTTCAGTAAAGATGCTGCTGGTGAAGAAGGTGAAAGAGTCCGACCCAAGGGTGGATTCAGGAAGAGAGGTACCTGCAAGCAGAGGGGACAGAGTCTATGCCACTCAGGAGTGACCAGGAGGCACGGAAGATGAATGCCTACCGATGTTGGAAGATGCAGAAGAATTGACGGTGACCTTGGTGCTGCAGCTGTGCGTACCAGGTGTCGCTGTGGAAGACCAGGAGCCATTTATGAGCTGTCCCATGTTGGATGTCAAGAGCCAGCGGGTCGGTGTCCAGCGGAAGCACCAACAAGCCTTGGCAGCAGCATCAAACGTGGCAGACGAAAAGGGTGCTGTGTCGGGACCAGCATAGTCCAAGGGACTCACCACGAGCAGGTAAGTCAGAGCAGGCCCCAAGCAAGCAGGGCAGCCCACGGAAGACAAAGAAGACCCTCAAGAGGAACCACAGGCCAAAGGCACAGGAGTTGCAAGAGGACCTCAAGCAGCTCACCAATGATGCAGGCCAACGGTGCAGAGGATGCGGTGAGGACGAAGATCTTGGTAGCAGAAGATGCTGGAGGATGGAGCTTCTTAGATCCCGAGGATCTCTGGAGAAGAGTGTCAACAAGCCTTGGCAACGGCAAGTCAACGCGGTGCACAGGGGTTCTGTTCCAGCGGTTTTGACAAGGGATACTGGCTACAAACACAGTGAGAAGACAGTGCAGGCCTCGAGGGAGTTGCAGAACCCCCACCTGTGTTGCTGGGCCTTGCGAAGTCCGGAGGACGTCAGGAGCAGTGGAACAATCAGCTTAGTTGCGGTGCCTGCAGATGCAGGGGAGTGACTCCTTCACTCCAAGGGAGATTCCTTTGGGTGTTCTTGATGCCCACAGGCATGGAGAAGAACCTGGATGGTGCACAGGCACAGACGACGCAGTAGACTGGCAGGACGACGAGACCATGAGCAGCAGGATTCTTCCAGTTGCAGTCTCGGTTCCCTAAGCAAAGTCCAAAGAAGTCCAAAGTGTCCAGACGGTTGAAGATGAAGTGGTTTTGGATCTGAATCTTGTCCCATGACGAATCTGAGGAGCCACCCAACAGGTAAGCCCTTAAGTACCCTAAGGAAAGGGTTGGAACGATTCATGGGTCCCTCCCAGAAGAGGGGCTGGACAGTGGGGAGGATACTCCCATGTCCTTTGTCCAGTTTCGCACCAGAGCGGAAGCCAACGGCTCCTTGAACTGGTTCCAACTGGAGTATGCAAGGAAGGCATCAAATGTGCCCTTCAAAGCAGTCTAGTGGTGCTGGCAAGCGCCCCCACCCCAGCCCTATACACTAAGTACTGTCTGGGAGGTGGTCACACCTTCCTGTGACAGGAAACCTATTGTTATACCTTCCCCTGCTTGAGCTTGGCTCAGTAGTAGAAGGGCAGAATCCTGCCTGTGGTCGGCAGCAGTCCTAGCATGCTGTCAGACTCTGGAAGACTGGTACCGGGAGCACAGGGGCTTCAAGGAGGAGCCCCACAGTGCATGGAATCATACCTCCAACACCATTTACGGTGTTGGGGTATGATTCCAACATGTTTGATACCAAACATGCCAGGGTTCGTTACAGCCAGTTTATAGTTAGCCATTGCGTAATGACGCATGGCCACTATATGTATCGTAATGGCTGATGCACTTACAATGCCTGGAGAATGGACTCCGGGGTTTGTAGGGGTGTCCTACTCATGCAGGGGCACCCTCACACATATAACCAAGCGCCCTCCCTTCAGGATTAAATGGCCTGCCTTACGGGTGACTTAAAGGTTTTAAGTGTAGTGACCTCAGATACACGAAAACTTATATCTGTCGTAAATGGTGCTAGCACCAGCTTACACAGGCTGCAGTGGCAGGCCTGATGTCACAACTTGAGTGGTCTCCCATGGGTGGCACAATACATGCTTCAGCCCATGGGGGACCCATGTTGTACCTATGCCCTGGGTACCTTAGTACCATATACTAGGGACTTACAAGGGTACACCAGTAGCCAATCTGGGGGGTACCTAAGTATTCACCAAGGCCCAATTTAGGGAGGAACCACAGAGACTGGGGTCCTGATAAGCAGGATCCCAGTCAATGTTCCCTCTAATCTTTTTCCTCTGTGTGCGGCAGTGTAAGGTCGCTGTGCGCTGCAACCAAGACTATGTGCGCCAGGAACCAGACCACGCGTGGGGGTGCAGCGCCAAATATCACTCCAAACTTTTGCTTAAAAAAGTGAAAAGATGGTGCATTTACACACATGCAGCGCCACATGAATGGTCTTAAAGCAGGTTTTCAATTTAGATACACATGCCATGACATGAATTACTTACACAGGCAAGTACACTTCGGGTTTAGAAAAGCACAGGACTCCAATGGTGGTACCGTAATAAGATTTTACTAAAGATCCTCAACTCGAGCACTGTTCATATGGTAGGGAAATATTAGGAGCCTATACAAGATCACATATATACACAATTACATAACATATTTACAATTTGATGTTCAAGCTATGGAGTAATCTCTGGATATCCCATCAGAGATAGTTTGTGAAATGTGTGACATCCAGGCAAACACGGAGTGTGGGAGAGGGCCATTCACACAAGTGAAGTGCCATCACTAGATGGGTGACATGGTTGCTTCTCACTTCGATCCTTGCCATTTTTCCAGTGCTGATAAACTCTATCGAGGTCAACTTTCCCATTCAAGAGGTAGGCCTTTGTCCTCATCAGCATATCCAAATGCTTCTCCTCTAGTCTATTTCTTAATTTACTCTTTATAGTGTTCATGAGGCTGAATCCTCGTTCACAATCTGCACTAGATGCTTGAAATGCTGCGCAGACATCAACAAGCTGAGACACCACACTATACTGAGCAGCATTGCGTACAGTGAAATTCACCATGTCTTGAAAGGTCGTAAATAACCCACTCTTTACATGTTCTGCCACCACATATTTATATTCTCTGTATTGTCGAACAACATCTTCTGGTGTTTCACAATCACCCAAGACCAAGACATTTTTATATTTTTCAACAAGCCTTTGTACATGCTCAGTCCCAAAATCAAAATGTGATTGTATTGCTATTGCCTGGAATTCAAAACTTGCCCATTCTTTCAGTTCATCTTCAGGGAACCTTTTTTGCATGCGCTCACAAAGAAGGGAAACAAAAGACAAAATAGGCCCACTATCAAACTCTTGTCCTTCCCTGTACAACACAATCAGATCCCTTACTGTGCTGCTCCAAAAGACAGTGTCCTCCAAGTACTGTTCCTTAATTTGGCCAATCTTTGCTCTTGCATACTGTACAGCTTCAACAGTAGTCAAATAACTTTTTGGAATAGTTTGCACAAAGATGCAAATTCACCCAGAATGTCATTAAGTACTGCAAGGGAAATATGGTAGTTTGAGTCCGATAGCTTTTTGTGGCAATATTTAGCAACTGGATCATTCTCTTCAACTTTCTCATGCTCAAAGTACTTAAGAACAGCCTCGTAATTGCAAATTAGTGCACCAACGGCAAAATGCCTTGAAAGCCATCAGACTTCATTCAATGGTTGAAAGGAGACCACTTCACATTCAGTGACCGATGCGATTTCATCCAGCTTGGACTTCCTTGCAGGAGATCTGGAGAACACAGTGTAGACAGTCCTCAATAATGTCTCCATCTCTTTAATCATCGGAACTCTCTTCCAGGCATCATCAACTCCCAAATCGTCCCGATGGGCGACACACAATGCTGCTCAACTAGATGAGGAATGGATTGTTTAAGGCGAGTAGCAAGACCATTATTTTTGCCCAGCATCACAGACGCACCATCGGATGTCAACATCACCATTTTCATAAGGTCCAGTTCATTGGCAGGGTAGAATTCTTTCACAGCAGTAGTGATAGCCTCAGCATTACAACTAGTCAGCTTCACTATGCCCCCAAACAGTGTGTTGTGCTCTGTTGATGTTATAGGTCAGAACTTGAAGTACAGGATGAGCATTTTTGTAACAGAAATATCTGTGCTCTCATCAATTATCAAAGTGTGATACAGAGCGTTGCGAAGTTCTGCCATAGCTTCACAGGGTATCACGCTACTGATGGCCTCGAGGAACTCAAAGGCATAGTTCTTGCTCCTCCAGCTGTCTCGTATTTTCACATACAAAGCTAGGTGGTCATGGATGTCTTGGACAGACAACATTGAAGTATTCATCTTGACCGCCAACAAAACGTTGTTGATGAGAATCTTTATCTCCTGCAACACAAGAAAATATGGGTAAGGTATGTTGTTATACTACAATGTACAAGATGCATCACAGTTTAACTCTGCCAAACAATTACCTGTTTGTTCTGCCTGAACTCACGTCTGCCTGTGCAGTTGTATCATTAGTACGACCTCACAAACCTACAAAAGAAAAAGGGTGCATATTGTGAATCTATTTACCCAGCAACCCCCAAATCCAACCAGGAACGTAAACAGAATTACCTTCTCTTTGTGGGTACTCACGCCTGACCATTCAAATCCAAATACCTTACAGACTGCAAACCTGCAATTGACGACAAGATCTTTAGCAAAGGCTCTAAGAGTTACAAGCAATGTATGCGACTGTTCCAGAGACTCCAATAGGAAAAGCGACCAAATAGTTACCTGGAATTCCAGTTTAGGCCAAACAGGCACATGCCCATGTGCTTCATTATCATCATCCATTGCGCTAAACTGGTCTATAAATCTGCATTGTGTGTTACACCTTCTCTGAAGCAGCTTTTCCCTGGCATTTAAACTGTGCAAGTGGTTAACCTGGGTGAACTAGGAAATTCACAAAGAGGACTGAGCCGCACACAAGCATTTGGCCCAGTGCCACCCGTCGTGGTTCTTACTGGCTGCACTCCTTTTGTTAATAGGAGCATGGCTGCGGGGCAGATTGTGAGCCTTTTTGAAAGTATTTATGCTAATCGCTGCACCAGTTATGCATGTACAAGAAGGCGCTGCACATGAATACTTTCGCAAACGCACACAATCAGCCCTGCAGCCGCGTACTATTAACAAAAGAAATGCAGAGTCTCAAACACGACGTGTGCTTTCAGAATTCTGAGTTTTTAAACAACCAAAAGACTGAGGACCTTTTTCTTGCTGAATTTTTATGGTGCCTAAGATTACTCTAATATGACCCTTGTATATGTTTTAATGTTGTTGTATAAGATGTTTGTAGTGTACTTTTATGGTTTTAATTAACCGAATAAAGTGAATATGACTGACTGAGAATCTTGAGTTTGCGCTTCTCTAGACAAAGCACTCTAAAAACATACAGTATGCTAGCATGAATGACATGGTATTCCTACACCTTGTAATCCCCATTGTTTTATGTAACATTTCCTATACACTGATTTACACACGTATAAGCCTTCATCTCTGTGTAATATATGCGTGATGTAAAGTGCTCTGACATCCTACACTGGTATGAGAAGCACTATAAAATAAATTAAATATATATGAGAGAGGGTCTATGGAGAGATGAGGGGCACTCTTGGAGAGTGGCAGTGGGTGAACTTGTGGAGAAGAGAGCTATGAGAGGAGGGCACCAAAAAAAGAATGTTGCACCGAGTGCCACCCGCTAAAGCTGGTCATGTGCAGCTGTGTCAACCTCTCACAGTTAATTTTTGTGAAAAGATGGAATCTTCTTGCTGTAGACTGCAGCGTTCATCTTCACTTGGCAACTTTAACTATTGCCAAATACTGCGGGAAACAGTGCTTAATTTGTAAAACAATAAGTGCCGGGGCTCAAGGCTTAGCTCAGAAGATGTGCATTGTTTTCTGTCTGTGGCCCTGGATGAAAGTGCTGCTGGGCGTGGGATCACTGGATTCACTTGAATCACTAACAGGAGAGCAGAAATACACTCAAATTCAGAGCTTCCCTCGACGATGATCCTCGTTGTAGAAAAGATGACTAGTACAAAGCAATTGGGCCAGGGTGTGGTTCAATTTATAGCAGGACCTCACCCGAAATCATGGCCGTCCCACTAAGCCTTCTGCGGCGCCCGTGTTTGGTCAGTAAAGAAAATTTCATTTATAAAGACTAGTATTATTCCAATGAGCTAGCCTCGTTCTTCCATGTGCAATCTACTAATTTGGGCTGTTTAATTGGAACCTCAGTACAGCCACAAACCTTATCTTTTTATTTCTCCACTTTCTTCCTTCTTGTTCTCCACTTTCTTCCTATTAGCATCAGGCTTCTGAACTCCAGTGCCTTCATACATTTGCTGCAAAACCATTATTTTATTCTTTGTAGTTATAGGAGTATGCAAGTGTTACAGATTTACCCACTGTAAGCCTCAAATCTTGTTTGCACTTCAACCCTCTTATCTCTCCATACTGCTCTGAATACGCCAATCATCATTGTGCACACTCATTTTATCAATTGTTTTTAAATGTTTCCAATACCTGCCACAATTGTCTCATTCTTTTTCAACCGGTTTTCATTGTTTTTCCTTTTTGAAAGGTTTTGTTCTTGTTAATTGCCTCTCAATTTATCAATTCCATTGAACGCTACCATACATTAGTTTAGTATCCTGGTGTGCAAAGATTACCAATCACCTAAAAAGTTGAATTGTGCGAAAAAAATTTTTTAATGTATTTGCTTTTTGTTTGCTTGGGAATTTGGGCTGGATTTACAAATACATTCTGAAATTTAAGGTAATAGGAATATACCTAAACCTGTCATGCATTCTCACTTTTCTGAGTATTCAAGAAAGTAAAACAGGGTGGACCTGGGCAACCACAATCTTTGTAGTTTTCAAGGCTTACGTGTCTCCTTTCTACAATAACATTTTTCACTAAAACTAACATTTTCCGCTAAATGAAAATCCACCAAGTTTAGGGTTAGAGAAAAGTCTGATTCCCACTCTATTTTTGCACCACTGGGAGCATGTCCTTTCATGTGGTGAAACCCTTTCATCCGCATTTCAATATTGTTTTAGATGTTTGCATAAACATACAAGTGTTTCGTGTATATATTTGCAAATATTTTGTGGAATCAAGGAAGCGCCTACATTATGAGGATTTCTAAAGCCTTCACATAGTCTCACCAGTATAAAAACTCCTTTTCTCCTCATTTTCTTCATCATGAATCGTATGTGCATTTTCTGTTAATAATTCCCCATTAATCTAAATTCAGTGAACCAAGAAAAGACATTTATTAATGTAAATTCATTTTCCTAGGTACGTAATGCCACTTGTGATTAATGTTCCTGCTAGAGAGAGAGATCAAAGTTTTATCTAGTGGCAGTTTTGACTTATCATAAAGTAGCACGGAGAGTTAATATGCCTGCTGCAAAGAACAGATCTGTCTTTTATGTGAATAGCTGAGTGGATGAGTAAAGCCAGCCTTTACCAGCGCTTTTAAACAAATGAAATGTAAGTGAGAAAGGGCCTATGAAAAGATGAGGGGCACTTGTGCGGGGTGGTAGTGAGGGAATCCGAGGAGGAGGTCATAGGGGGAATGGGTGGGTGGGTGGGGATGGGGGGGTGAAAAGATTGTCGCACCAGATGACACCAGCACTAAAGTCAGCCCTGAATAAAGAACATGGCAAGCTGACAAGTTTTGGATAATTTGTGGCAAAAACGTAAGGCTACGGCGGTATTCTTGACTGTTTCATGTTCAAAAAAATATCACTTTCAATAAACATCACTCAGTTCCATGAAATAATCATTTACACGTCATTGAAACACTTTAATATGATGAAAAATCCATGTTTTTCTATTTTCCAGTCTACCATTTGCCTTACATCTTTTATGGCTCGACTCGTGATCTGGCTCTTAGAGCCAGGCAAGACCCAGGTTCAGCTCTCCCCAAGGCTGTCCGTGTCCCCTAAGAAATGTAGTCTCTTCTATGCCCTTGGATGCTGCAGCACCTGCCGCACCCCAACTTCCAACGCAAGTCTGATGTGAGGAAGACACCCCGAAGACAAGGTTACCTCACTCTTCTGTGCTCACTCCAAAACGCGAAAGCAAGTGCAGTGAAGCAGATTCAACATATCACAGCTCACCTTCCTTGGAACCATTTCACTCGCCTAACAAACCAACATCTTCATTAGACTAGCAAAAGCCTCCGTGCATTTTACACAACATGATTCGGCATCGTTAACTACTGGCAGTCCTGCCAAGTACCACGCATCAGGCGTCAGCCTAAAGCATTTCAGTGTGGTGGTCCGCATCACCGCACTGACGGCCCCCAGGAGAAGTGAAGGTCGCAGACCAGTCTTCCCCCAGGGCACTTCGCGCGATGGCCGGAAGGACAAGGTGGGGAGGGATTAAAATAGAATTGGGGAAGGGGCGGGAGTTGGGAGGGTATAAAGGTGTCGGGGGAGGAGAATACGGCCTCTTCCTGACACCTGGCACCACCGGGAGGGCAGAGGAAAAGTTAGTGAGAAGAAAAGTTAGCGAAGGTTAGTGGGGATAACGTGGGCCCAGGAGTCGCGGGGTTTAGCATTCAGCATAGGTTTCCCCCGATAGCAAGCTAATGTGGAGCCTACCTCTCCGAGCTGGGTGGTTCCTGCGAGTGCGGCTGGGCGCCGCGCCGCTCGAGTCCTACAGGGCGGGCCGGGCGGATCTCCCGAGGCCTGGTATTAGACCAGGTGAGGGGTCGGCGGGATCCGTCCCACGCGGTGCACCCGGGGGGCCGCGGCAGCGGTGGCGGCATGTGAAGGGGAGCCGCCACGCGCTGTAATGGTGTCCGGGGGGCGGGGCCAGAAGCGACGCATCCTGAGCAACGTGCGGAGGCAGGGGGAGAACCTGCCCGCGAGGCTCCTTTATGTATCTGGCAGCCGCGATGTTGAGCGGTGGGAGGAGGCGGCAATAGGAGCCAGCACCACGTAAGGGGGCCGGCGTGTCCCAACAATATATGAGCCTTCTGAGGAGGGCGGGCCTACGGCCCCTCCTCGGAAGAAGTTCCCCAGGGAGCAGGTTTGGGTAGATATCAAGCAGACTGGCTCCCGCACGTAAGACGCCCAGAGGGGCTGGGGGCCCAGGAATGGGAAGTAGGGCAAGGGAGTGCGAGGCGCGAACCATGAGCGGTGAGGGTTCAGCACAGGAGGCGGGGGGCATGAGGTGTGGAGCATCAGGTGGCAGCTGTCGTGGGGGGGGTTGGGGGACCCCTCAGCCAGCACAGCAGTAAAGGGGGACTGAGGTAGGTGGGGGGGTCAGCAGGGGGCCTGGGTTTGCAGATAGCCGGGCCACGGAGAAGGAGAGAGGGACTGCCAGCACGGCATTGAGGCCCAGTGGTGCTCAGGACCCACCAGGTGGGAGCAGCCTGGTGGGGGGGGATCAGGACCGGCGAATGAGGCCGGTAGTAAAGGGACGCAGCCAGCGGGGCGCACGATGGCCCCTGGACGCTGGCCAGAAGCAGTATGGGGGGCCGCGGCGGCCTACCCTCCAACGAGGGATCGCGCAGCGAATCCTACTACATATGAGTGCGATTGGAAAGAATGGCGCGGATACTAAGTGTATGAAGAGGTGCGTGCGACGATGTGTGGGGCACAATGGAGGGCGAGGAGGAGATGTTGCCGGGTGATGGGGGATGAGAGTGTGAATGGAAGGGAAGTGCAAAAGAGTCACTGTGGCCTAGTGGTTAAGGGCTCTGACTCCTACTCCAAACGTTACAGGTTGCAAACTCTGGTGTTTCAAGAGTCGTGGTTTGTGAGATAAAAGGCTGAGTGATGAAGGGAGGAGGCTGGAGGGAGGTTCTCGGGGGGGAGGAAAGGCAACCAGAAAGATTGGTGTGTTGCAGGAGGCAAGTGCCAAAGACGAAGTGGAGGGCGAGGAGCAAAGAGGAACAGCAGCGCCGGGCAAGGACGAGGAGGTCTTAGGCGGACACTCAGGTAATGGCAGCTGCAGTGCCTGCGTGGGAAAAAGGGAATGCTGGCGCCAAGCGCTTGGAATGGGAAGGGCGGATGACATGGGACGAGGGGACCAAGAGGTTGAAGGAAAATCCTGCCGATCGGTGGGTGTGTGTGGGGGCCTGGGAGAGATTTGTCAACTAAAAACAGGTGCAGCTGCGGCGCCTGTGTGGAAAAAGGGAAAACTGGTGCAAACAGCTTGGTGGGGGCTGGTGGTCCAGACGGACAAGGTTGGAAAGCCCGAGGGGAAAGAGGACAAAAAAATGGGGGTTAAGCATCACAAATTGCCAAGCGCTGCAAGGGAGTGACAAAGGGGCTGAGGGTGCCCGCTTAACACGGAAATGGAAATCTGCTTTCCGGAGTTATGCCAGCATTTTTATGGTGTGTGGCTTGGGGGCAGGGAAGTGCCCTGCAGAAACTCGTGGATATTAGCCGTAAGGCACAGCGAATTGGGGACTGTTTTGCCTGGCCACGTTACAAGGGGGAATATACACCAAAGGGGAAGTGGAGCAGGAGTTATGAATGCAGTGGATGACATCGACACAATACTCAGCATCCACACAAAAAGCCAGGGCGTGCTAGTGACTTATCGGCCCTTTCAAGGGGACCACTTAACAGGGAGCGGAAGGGTCTAAATTGGGGGGCAGGGGGATCGGGTTTCGTTGGACATCGAACACAGACAGGTTTCACCACGGGGGACAGTGGAGACCTTCCAAAAATGTTCTCTGCAACAGACAACCATGTAAATTAGGAATGAAGGGTACCAAGAAAAAGGAGAGACATGCACTCTCACGAGGTTTCACGTTTGGCTATCCTGGAAGAACAGGGGAAGGCCACTAAGGGAGGGGGGCAGTCCAGGCTAAGGGGCCTTTACCCGGTTAGTTTGAGGCCATGTGCCCATGGCGCTCGATGTATCCTGACAGGTAGCTGGTACTACGGCGATTAGTGCGGGGTCTATCGAAGGTTGTTGCGTAGGTCAACAAGTCCATGGGGGCATAGGAGGGCAAACGAGCTGTAGTCAACTTGAAAATTGCCACAGGGGTAGCAGCATATGGGAAAGATGCCAACGAGGGCATGTCTTGCTGGTCCGGTACGGATGGCCCCCTTAGGGGAGGACTTGATCAATTTATCTTCAGGGACGGCGCATTAGAAAGATGTACAGTTTATTGGGCAAAGAAAGGGGGCAGTCAATGAGTTCGGCGCAGTGGAAGTCCCCAGGGGCGGTATGCCCCGGTGGAAGATGCCATCCGCCTGGGGGGACGAGTGTGTGGACGGGAGCAATAATGGCGTGGTATGATGTCAAGTCGGCTCTTTCAATAATGCCTATACACCCATTGGTTTTCGCTTGGTATGCAATTTGATGGGGGCATACATGTGGGCAAGGACTTGCTAGGGGGCCGGGCATGCTATGGGGCCCTTGTTTGAAATGTTTTAGCACACTCAGTGGGGGGTTTTTTACAAGGAGCAGTGGGTTCCGGGGGAGCCGCAGTAACTGGGCAGAAATGTTGTTCGAAAGAAAGGGAGCCCATGGGGAGGGTAAAGGGACAGGCCAACACTTCGGAGAAGTAACTCAGGTTATGGGGTGACCTTGGAAACACGAGAAACGGCTGGGCCCAAGGCAGTCTGACGTAATTGGGTATTTGATTTTGGACTCTTTACAGTGGGGGGGACGCGGTTGTCTAAATGAAAAGAGGAGGACACCCAAGTTTTTCTTTGCTATAGGTTGTGGGCGAGAGGAGAGCTGAGCCGAAGGCAGTGTAGAAGGGGCTGGTGGGAGTTACACAAATTGGAGGCAGGACAGGTGTGAACAGGGAGAACAATTGCCGACGCCCAGGATGGCTAGGGCAGGGGCAGGCTTGCCAAACCAGGGGGTGAGGATTTCGCTGGGGAAGGCAGTTTTTGGGGGTGGCAAAGGTTGGCTGATTGCAAGGGTGTCATAGGTTTTGCGGAAAGAGGGCGTGGTCTGGCAGGTGCAGAATGTTAGACACAGCAAGAATTTGTAGAGTGTGGAATGTGTGGGGACGGTTGATGATGTATGGGGAGTCGGCCATCACACATTGGTTGAATCAAGGGGAAGTATGACATTATTGCATTTTTCCCAGGGCTGGATGGCTGGGGTGTGAAACTTGGAAACGGGACGGGATGGTTAAATATGGAGAGCATGACAGTTTGGGATTTGCGGATATGGGGGGGGTAGTTTGTGAGAGTCTAGCGCGTTTGAGTGAGGCGGGGGGTTTTTGACAGAGAGCGGTGACGACTCAATTGAGGGTAGGCATGTATGGGGAGGTGTGCTGGGGCAGGGACGTTTGGGGATTCGGTTGAGTCGTTGTTTATTTGAATGAAGCGGCCAGGGAAAGTGGAGCGTGGGTTGATAGAGTGTGGGAGGAAAGCAGAGGGCATGATACGAGACGGGCAGGTTTGGGTCAAGAAGGGGACCGCCTCTAGCTGGGGAAATTTTTCCAGGAGTCTTAGGTAAAGCCCACATGAAGCGGGCAGGGGCCAGCCAATTGAGGTATGCATTTCCTACACATTGGGGCTGTGTCGGCGGTGTTTCAGGATGGACCATGAGGGGGCTGAATTCGAAGGATGGGAAGTTGGGAGCCCAAAAAATTGTTATGAGAAAATATAGGTACCAAGAGGGTGTTTTGTAGGACTGGGTTTAGAACAGAAGGTGCGGGGGTCTAAGTAAAGGGGGAATAATTTATTACAGGCCTAATCGTCTTCTTTTATACTACAGGATGCGGGGGAAGACCGGGAACCAAGACGGTTACCTGGATAGGTGGCAATTCGCTCGTGCGTTGGGCAGCCAAGGATGAGGACCAGCAGGTGTACGGATGTAACCGGGCTGGCGAAGCAGCCACCAGGAGGTGGCATGGTGGGGGTAAAGTGGAATGCAATGGGGGGCGTTGTTGTCAGAACGGACGAAGCAGGGTCAAAAAAGGAACTGCCCAGACATGTTTAGATACACGTGGGAGAGAACGACGTAATGCGTCGGTCAGGACAGACATTACGCCAATCACATGCAATGGGCTCTGGTGCAATAAGGAGGAATTTGCTGAAATTTGGTTACTTTTAACGAAGGTGCCTCGCAGAGGATGGAATGGGGGGGCTGCCGAGCATGCAGCGAAGGGTAAGGCCCGCAGGTAATGGGATAGGATCATGGTGGGGTTTTTTTTGCCAGACAAGAGACATGAAGGTTTCTTGCACAGGGGGATTGAAGGAAGAACAAGTGGTTGTTTAACAAACGATGGTGTGCACCTTTCGTGGTCGCGGAATGGCGCAAGATATAATTGGACCGCAGCATACAGTCAGTAAGTGGTGGAAGGAAATCCACATGGAGCCATAGGGTCGGCTGAAGGGAGGCGAAAGGTGCACAGGTACTTGGGGGGTGGGGCAGGTAACCACCCTACGGGGGTTACCTGGTTGGCGTTACTTTGGAGGGGTGGTGAGTCACATACGGGCAGATCCACCCCTCGGGGGGTGGAAAGGGTACACAGGTGACTGATAGCAGGGCGCGGGAGGCAATGAGCAACGAAGGAAATTCAACAGAGGATGCTTGGAGGGCAAGTGAAGGTGAGAATGGGGAGATGAAGGAGGTCACCGAGAGAAAGGGGAAGAGTCAAACAGGTGAGATGGTTTTGAGAGTGGTGAAGGGAGAATAAGTCGGTATGGGATGGAAAAAGTATATTCTTGCAATTATGTACCGTTAATAAAGTTTAAATGTTGCAACCTTGTCCTAATAAAATGGCCTTTTACGCTTCAAGTAACAGCGTGGAGTGTAGTTATTGTGCGATGAAGGCCCCCGGGGGAAGTGAAGGTCGCAGACCAGTCTTCCCCGGGGCACTTCGCGTGATGCCCGGAAGGACAAGGTGGGGAGGGATTAAAATAGAATTGGGGAAGGGGCGGGAGTTCGGAGGGTATAAAGGTGTCAGGGGAGGAGGATCCGGCCTCTTCCTGACACCAGGCACCACCGGGAGGGCAGAGGAAAAGTTAGTCCACCCACCCACCCTACAAGTTGTAGGCAGGGGGCTTGGGTTTGGTTGATCTTGGTGTGCCAGTTTAGGGCAGGTTGCAGAGCAGTGGCGTTACGGTACTTTGGAGGGGTGGTGAGTCACATACGGGCGGATCCTCTCCTCGGGGGGGGAAAGGGTACACAGGTGACTGATAGTGGGGCGCGGGAGGCAATGAGCAACGAAGGAAATTCAACAGAGGATACTTGGAGGGCAAGTGAAGGTGAGAATGGGGAGATGAAGGAGGTCACCGAGTGAAAGGGGAAGAGTCAAACAGGTGAGATGGTTTTGAGAGTGGTGAAGGGAGAATGAGTCGGTATGGGATGGAAAAAGTATATTCCTGCAATTATGTACCGTTAATAAAGTTTAAATGTTGCAACCTTGTCCTAATAAAATGGCCTTTTACGCTTCAAGTAACAGCGTGGAGTGTAGTTATTGCACGATGAGACGCACTAGTCACGCTTACAGAGCTCCCCGACGCTGTGGTGATGATCATAAGGAACTCCAAGCAGCATGGTCCATGGCGCTTAGTCTGTGTGCACTGCAGAGCTCTGTCTTGGGAACTTGTTGCTATAGCGATCACAGGCCATGGTAGTAGTGATAGTGGACTCATTTTAAATTGGGCTCACTTTCCCTCTCTCTTTCACGCGGCCGCGCCCGGCCTCGCCTACCTAAGACACAGGTCACGGGGGCAGGGCAGCTGTTTTAAAATATAATCAGCAAGCGGCGGGTCTGGCAGACATGTAGAGCCAACATAAGGGCTTATGTTGCTTTCGGGCATGCTGACATCATGATTGGGACAGGCGGGTGGCACCCGGGCTGCATAACCTGATTGTTTTAAATTTCCTGTGCCGCACCTGCTGCCCAAACACGAGTTGTGCAACACGCACAAGATGATGTGGCTGTCCTTAATAACTCAGCACAGCCAGGGTTTGATTAGCGGTTTAGTGCGCAGTTTCTTCCTGTTGGCTGGTGGCGGTCGTTTGGCCAGGCAAAGTGCACTACTTCATGAAATTGCCAGTAACGCCGATCATCCTGAAAAAAGAGAGCTTGGGCTAACTTTAGCCACAGCTGCTGCCGGTCTGCTACAGGCCCTCTGCCAAGCCCAGCCGGAGGCAGAACATGGAGACGAGCAAGGGAGCGGATTGCTGCATTTCTAAGCAGAAGCACAGTGGCACGCACTCGGCAGAGTTGTCACAGCCAGGTGAATCACGCCTCTGCACAGTTCACTATTAATCTGATCTCTGCAGCATGTGCTTTAACCAGGATAGTATTCTCTTGAAACTGGCGAACGCACGTATTTTTAAAGGAAACTTTCAAATTTCGTTTTCCATGGTAATCATTATCATTTTAAAATACTTATGTTGTAACCTGGTTCAGTTTAGCAATGGTGATGGACCAAATGTTGCTTTCATGAAAGTAGCACCGGGATTTTGAGTTTTTTTGGTGGTGGCTCTCTGAGATTACCACACATTGTCATTGATTAACTGTTTTGGCTTAACAAACCATTTGTTTTATCTGTAATGTGTACTAGACTTAAACTTTATTAAACTATAAGCATGCTCCCAAAACAAGTATTTTATTGGTTATTAAGATGCCAAATATATCTGCCAGCTGACCCTGTTAGCAAAAGAAAGTAGGTCAGGGATCTTCTATAGGCACTTTAGGAGCACTGGCCAATTTTGAGACCGTTTACATACAACAACATGTGCTAGTTTATTAAATCTATCTTACTACATAGACATAACTGTTGTTCTCTATTCAGTTCTAGGTTCTCTAATATGCATCACTAAAAGTGCCACACATGAGACATTTATATGTCACACATAGGAAGACTGAGTATATGCTATGTCACACATAAGCAGTCTCAAACTTAGGGAGCTATGTATTAGGTCACTGCAATTTCTCCAGTTAATCTATACAAGAGGCATATTATTTTTCCAAAAGGCCAGGGGTTAACTTGTTTCACGGTTAGAATGAATATTATGTATGTGTGTGAATGATGTGTGATGATTTCCAGCTGCTCCAGAGTCCAAAGGCCAAGCTGTCAGTATACCATGAAATATGATATGGTGCTGCTCAATTTTAATGCAATTGCTGCAAATGTTTTGCGTCTTACCAGAGAGCAACATAATTCAGTACTGGTTGGCGCAGTGGTGAACAGTGGCATCTGTATTATAGTGCTATGAGGTCCCAACCTGCTACAGAAAGCACTGTGAATATGCTATGCTATCAAATTTGCTTTTTAGGCTAGTGTGTGGTCATGAATGCTTTTTAGGCTAGTGTGCGGTCACGTCGTGTTAGAGACTGTTTTTCTTTTCTTAACAGTGCACAGCTGTGGGGCTGATTGTGGGCCTTTAAGTTAGTATTCATGTTAATTGCAGCGCCAGTGTGCGCTGCAATTAACATGAATACTAGCTCAAATGCCCACAATCAGCCCTGCAGCTGTGCACTGTTAAGAAAAGGAATGCAGCAAGTGCAAGGGCCACTTGCTCGTAAACGCGAGCCCTCCCTAAACCCAGAGCCATAAGGGAGACACTTACCTACTGCTCCCTCGTGTTCTCGTCCTCTCCGGCAACCAGGAAATGACCGTTTTTACGCCGCTCGCGTTTTAAAAGCGGCGGCGCAAACGGTCTTGCGGGATGTCTTGTGTGTGCGCTAAATACAGCACACTGCGTGCTTGGGGTGACTTCGGTGCGCGCGCACGCGCGCGCACCTTATTGGGAGCAGTGATCCAAGTCAGACTAGTCAGAAAACAGAATGACACCAGCAAAAAGTGGGAATAACCATGAAAGCAGATCCTACTTTCCTACACAGGGTCATTGTGACTCATTGTATGGCTGGGATTCCTATGTGCAGCCTCTTCCACTGGAGCTGGCAGCTGATCTTGCTGCTCGAATGGATTGGAATGTAAGTTGTGCCAATTCTTGCTGGTGGCTTTAATCTCCAGTTAAGCCCCCATGCTGGCCTTTACCCCTCCAGAGCTTATCTGCACCTCATTCTTGCTAAGTTTGGTGTATAAACTGGATAGATAGGTCAATTCATGCCTCAAAGAGATAACCTCCATTGCTGGAAAGTGACCCATAAGTAAAATAGACTGTCTCACATAACCCATTCACAGGCTTTTTAAAACATAAGCAACTTCCTTCTCGCTGCTCTATTGCTTCCTGTGGTTTGGCCCGTTGCCAATACTACCTGGGAATAATCTCAGACCATATTATTTCAGTGGCACAAAGTTGTCTGCTTACAACTGCAAGGGTGTGCTTGAACCCCTGGAGCAGTGTCTGTCTTCAATTGGTGGTGAGGTCATTCCCACCCAGCAGTGGCGTAGTAAAGGTGCCATGCCATGGACCAAAGTGCAAGCAGGGAAAAGGATCGCTGATAAATGCTGGTAAGGTAACAAAATGCAACAGTAATAAGGATTCTGTGGGTCCCTCAGAACTGTGGGCCCTGTCGCCACTGCACCTGCTGCACTGTTGATAGCTACACTCCCACTCTCCCTAGCCTTCTCTCCCTCCTCAGTATTTTTTTAGTTCTCCACTCTTCTTCATTCTTTCCATGTGTCTACATACTTCATTTTAGATTTCCATACTCCCCTTCTTTTGCTTTCTCTATCACGCCACATACCACATTTCACTCTCCCCAAACTCCAACCAGTATCTCTTCACTTCCTCTCCCTTCACTCCATTCTCCACTAATGTTCCAGTTCTACACTGTAACCCTCATGTCTCTTTTCTTCTCCTGCATTACTCAAGTAATTTTTATTCCATTTCCTCTCCCCTTCGCTTCACTCTCACCATCTTCCACCATTTTCCCCAGCATCTCTGCATACATCCAAATCTAGTTACCTTGCAACTTTGACTTTCCCCATGGATCTCCAAGCTCTTATTCTTCTCTTATCAGTCTCCATGCATCTGTACACCCGTCCTTATATATCTTCATACTCCTTTTTTCTGTCTTCCTCGGTATATTACTAGTTTCCACCTTTCGTCCTCCCTCCACTCTCCCCAGTACATCTCTGCTCTTCTTTCCCTCTTACCATTCTCTCCTCTGTATTTCTATTCTGCTTCACTCCTTACCTCTGTCTCTTAGTCTAAACTTTTCTACTCCACCGTCACTTTCTCTCACTTTTCTTTCTCTCTCCTGTACTTTTCCATTTTCCCCTGGTCTCTCTCCATCTCATCTTTTATTGTTCCCTATACATCTCCATCATTCCATTTGATTTCCACTGCATCTCTCAATTCTCCCCTTTGTCTATGCTCTGCTATATCACTTTCTCTCCTGTATTACTCCACCCCTTTGATTCGCTCACCATTCTCCAATGTATCTCTAAATTCTACCCTGCACCATCTCTTCTGTTCCAATTGTCTATATTTTCCACATCCTCTCTAGTGTCTCTCCACCCTCCTCTTTTTTTTTATACCCAGCATATTGCTTCACATCCAGTACTACCATTATCTATGGATGTGAATGTGTCCATTAACCCCATTATCAAAAGAAAGACAGAGGGCAGGAAGGTGCGGCTAACTGACGAAGATGGTGGACACATGATTTTGAGCTGTGCGCTGCACCCACTTAATCCAACATCATCCATCGCAACACTGGCCTCCTCTGAATCTAAAGGAGAGTGTGCTGTGGTCCTGCTGGCCAGATCCCCTCCAGGACTGCAGGATCGGACTGATGACACCTGCCCCGTGATGGGATGCCAGTGACTTGCTGCTGCCTTCGGCCTGGTGGCCTCAGGCTCTTCGGCAGTAGCCAGACCTGGGCTGCAGACACGAGGCTCTCCTGTAGTGATTGAGGGCAGGCGACTGACGGTACCCCAACAACAACAGTTGCGGAGGTAGCCTCTGGCCAGTCCGAAGCCCTTTGGCCCAAAACAAAAAATAACTGCACACAGCAGCCAGCTTTTGGCCTAGAGAAGGTAAGAGGGACACCAGTCCTGACACTGGCTGGTGTCCTATCTGGCGGAGGAGAGTGGGGCTACCACTTTGGCAAAGCAAGTTTGAGGAAGGAGGACGAATTGGGCTGGGGCCAGGCCTCAAGCACTGAGATAGTGCCAGATAGAGGCTAGTTTCAGAGGCTGGATAGGTCCTGGGCCCCTAACACCTGCCTATCAGTGGGATGCCGAGGAACTTGCAGCCGCCTTCGGCCCAGAGGCCCTGCAGCAGTGACCAGACCTGGGCTGAGGGCGTGGGACACCAGCTGCAGAAAATGAGGCAGGGTGGCCTTTTGCCAGACTAAGGCCATTTGGTCCGACACAAAGATCGTCTGCCGCAACAGCCTGCTTTCGACCTGGAGGAGACAAGGAGGATACCAGCATGACACTGCGCGGAGTCCCGCATGAGGAAGGTGAGCGGGCCACCATTTCAACGGGAAGGCCTGACGGGGGACGGGAATTGGATTGAGACTTGGTCCCCAGGACTGAGACGGGTACCGCGCCCAGGGTTCCTGCCATCCGTCTATCTTTTTTGCCTCCATGCCCCGCTCCAACTGCATTAGACTTATGGCCAAAACTTCTGAGGCCTATTTTTCTCTTCTACCTTCATTTCCATCCGGGGGAGATGAGCTTGGGGAGCAATGTGGCGATATTTCCCCCTCCCCGTCCTGCACCTGAATGGTGACCTGGAAGAAAAGGAAGAGCCCCCATACAGAACACACTCTTCCCCACGGCCCTCCTCGCTAGGGGTGACCTGAAGCAGCCAAAATCAAATTTGCTGGGTATCAGGAGACCCATTCCCACTCCTTACAGCCTCCACTCCTGACTTTTTGTGGCAGGCCTCGTCAGACAGAACCTCCCTCCACCCCACAACTGTTACGTTCGCCGACACGGCGATGGGTAAAGAAAAGCGCCAGGCCCAGCCCGTGCAGGGCAAGTTTGACAAAAACACTACCCTGCACCCCCCCCCCCCTTCCACCACATCAGACATTCCACAGGATGATGAGGTTGGGGTACCCCAAGGATCCGTTGCTTTGGGCCTACATGCCATACAAGACTCTAGGACCTCCCTAGAAGGGAAAGTCCGAGAGATAAGTGTGGACAACTCTCTACTCCATCAAGATCATAGGAATGTAGTTGGCAGAGTCAATTTGTACATTTCAAACTGTGATCTGAGATCTGCGGAAAACAGTTCACCTATTAGAGACCCGTACAGAAGATGCAGAAGGCTGTTCAAGGAGGAACAACATCCGGATTGTAGGTATTTCGGAAGGCGCAGAGAGATCCAGCCCCATGCAATTTTTCGCAATGTGGCTGAAAACATGGATCCTAGCTGAAGAGCTGTCACCATTCTTCAACATTAAATGTGACCAGGGATTGTTTGAATCCTCAATTATGCCGACCGAGATGTGATTTTGTGGACCTACGGTAAAAATGGTCAGCTACGCTATGGCTTTGCCTCAGTCATGGTCTTTCCAGACTGTACCCTTAAAGTCCAACAGCAACAGCGATCCTTACTGGAAGTCAAAAGGAAACTTCGGGCCATGGACATGCAATATATGTTGCTTTTCCCTGCACACCTCAAGATGACATACAAGGAAAAAAACCAGTTTTTCGACATGCTTGAAGACGCATGCGGTTGGGTGGAGGAAGGCCCATACCTTACTCATATACAAACAAAGCTTTCCCGGTCCCCTCCGAGGTGAGTCCAGGAGCATGGAAGCAACTGCTGTGCCACAGCAGGACAAACAGGAGGAGGGACTGATCGGCAATGTCTGTGTGCCTCAGCCCCGGGCCTCCATGCACCCCCTCAGGGAGAGACATCCCACGTACTGACTTCAACAAGGCATGAACTAGCCTTTATGCTCACCTAACCCATGCAACCGTGGGCTTCTCACCATACTGGACTACCTCTCTTGTTGGTTGATTACTGATTTGCTTTTAAGAACTAGGTGAGATATTAGGGATTTGCTTGTTTCACTGTTCGGGTGACAGATACTTTATGGATAGAAGTGTAGGGAGGGGGGTCAGGGTAATAGATTGAGGGATGGGGTTTGGAGGGAGAAGGATGGAAGGTGTTTTTGGAGGAACACCAGTTGCAACCTTCCTGTTAAAGTTATGTATCAGATGAATTCCTCTTGTGTAGGGTGCAGATATATAGCCCACACAATCACATCATACTACGTGCCACCCTGATGCAATCACCACAAGATAAGTCCCACTTTATCCTTATGTGAAATGTTAATGGGCATAATGACAAATTTAAATGAGGCGCAGTCCTCCACTACATTAAAAAGCTGAACCCTAATGTCTTTCTCCTACAAGAAACACACTTGGTGGGTAAACATTGTAAGTTCCCGGCCCGACAAGGTTATACCCAGGTATAATATGCGGGTTACACTGGGGAAACAACAGGTGTCGCTATACTCCTGCGGAACTCTTTTCCCCTGGTCCCGTCTACGGGCTCTCCCGACCGACTGGGTTGCTTCCTCACTCTTACTGGTACCTTAGCGGGACAAACATGGGCTATTGTTAGTGCTTATATCCCTCTGGTGGCGATCGACTCTTCACAGACCACCCTTCTAGCCCAAATCGCACTACTAACCACAGGAAACTTCATACTCAGCAGGGATTTTAACGCCCTAATGAATCCGAACCTGGACGCTCGTAGCGGCAGGTTGACCACCAGAACCACCCCGCTTAAGACAAGGGTTATTTCCCTTGGGTTCTGCGATGTATGGAGGAAATGACACCCAGATACCCAGCAGTTTACCTTTTTTCTCTCACCCCCAACTCCTCTTTTTCCCATATTGACTACTTCTTTATGCCAGCCATGGGGTAGACTGATGTGAAAGGGGTAAAAATCCTCCCACGCAGCCTGTCAGATCATTCCTCAGTGGAATTGTGCCTGGAAATAGAAAGGTCGGCTGCTCCAGGTGATTGGCTACTCAATACTTGGTGGCTAAAATATGAGCACTTTGTTGACTGCCTCCGGGAGGTAGTATCTCCATATTTTGAGACCAGCGTTTGTTCGGTAGACTCAGTCACAACTATATGGGAAGCCTTTGAGGCAGTGGCCCGTTGCCACATTAAATCTTTCATTATCAGTACAAGAAAAGAGCAGAAGCGAGAAGCGGCAGCACTTGAAACAGACATCGAGGGCTTAGAGCACACCATCTCTCTACAGAGTGCTGCACGTGGAGCTTTGGAACGGTTAGGCGCTGCAGTGGAAGACTTGCAACAACTCAGACTGAACACAGTCAAGAACAATTGGCTGGTGTCCCAACAGCACATCTATAATTGGGGAAATAAAGCAGGCCACTCCTCTATTGGCCGGTGACCCGAGACCTGGATTCCAGGGTAATTCCGTGTGTGTGCCGTAGCGATGGAGAGCTGGTCTTCGAAGCCGGCCCCATTGCGGAGGTATTTGTGGATAATTACTCTATGCTCTATGTCGGCCGTACCCCGCCATACCTAGGGAGGACTGTCCCTATAGCCAATTACCTTCCTATATGCTCTCTCAGTGAGGCCCAGAAAGAAGAAATAGAGACTACCATTACACTAGAGGAGATACACCACACCATTGTGTCCCTAAACTCTGGCAAGACCCCAGGCCTGAACGGGTTCCAAGCCATATTCTTCAAACAGTACTCCTCCCTGCTAGCCCCCCACCTCCTTGCTCTCTACAACGAAACTATTGTGAAGGGACGCCTAACGCAGGACATGAGAGGAGTCACCCTTGTTGTCATCCATAAACTGGGGAAGGATCCCGCTGACTGCGCCTCCTACCAGCCGATCTCCCTGATAAATAATGAAACGAAAACATGACTGCTGCAAGTCATCCATTCCCTCATCAAACTGGATCAGAATGGCTTTGTGCTAAACCATGGGACCAGGCACTGCAGCCGACACCTAATCATGGCCAGACCTGGGGAGATGCGGGAGACAACTGCCTTGGCTTTAATCGATTTCGAAAAAGCTTTTGATTCGGTCCATTTGCCATTCATGTTCCACCGCCTCCACAGGATGAACTTCGAACCCCACTTCTTACAAATCCTCCAAATACTCTACTATAAACCCTGAGTGCAGGTCTAGGTCAACAGCACTCTGTTCTCTATAGTCACAATTGAGAGGGGCACCAGGCAGGGCTGCCAATTCTCCCCGCTCTTCTTTGCACTTGTGGTCGAGCCACTATAGGAATGGATCAATTGAGATGCCCAACTATTGGGTATCCACTGGAACACTACATGCGAAGACCGGGTGCAATCCACCCCCAGATTGCAGGACCAATGAACCACAATAAATCCTAATATGTTCCTATAGAGGGCCCTTGCTCCACTGTTGCTACTGCCTGGCCCCTTACACTGACCAGCGGACCCCTGGCCCCCTAGGGTGTTCCGAATGGCACTCCCCGGGGTGGAGAGTGAGGTCCTTAACTTGTTAAATCGGTCTCTTGAAATCGGCCATGTCCCGACCAACTTTAAAGAAGCTAGAGTCATACCCCTGCTGAAAAAACCAGGGGCAGATACAACGAACCTTAAAAACTTTAGGCCAATTTCCCAGCTCCCTTTTCTGGCAAAGGTGCTGGAACAACATGTGCTGAAAACCCTATCCCACCACATAGAGAGAAATCAGCTATTTCAAATGAAACAGGCAGGTTTCAGGGCTCACCACAGCACAGAACTGGTAATGCTGGCAGTGATGGACGAACTCAGGCTTATGGCCGATAATAAGAAGCCATGTGCCCTGGTCCTGCTAGACCTGTCCGTGGCATTTGACACGGTCAACCATGGCCAACTCTTGTCGCGGATTATGGAGCTAGGCGTCCAGGGGCTAGCATTTCAATGGCTTGCGTCCTTCCTGTCAGGTCGATCTCAAAGGATCCAACTGGCTGACCAGGTGTCTGATTCGGGTGAGCTAACATGCGGCGTCCCTCAGGGCTCGGCGCTGTTCCCCCTTCTTTTCAATGCCTATCTCCAGCCCCTGGTGGCCGCTTTGACCGGTATGGAGTGTCAAGTCTTTAATTATGCGGACGACACCCAAATCATCATCCAAATCGACAACTCTCCCACGGCCCATGTACGGATGCAGAATATTCTGAAGTACACAGTCAACTGGATGTCAGCCAATTCTCTCAAAGTCAACCCCGATAAAACCGAGGTATTGGCCATTACCACGGATATCAACCCCTTGAGTGACCTCTTCTGGCCACAAGAGCTTGGTCCTACTCCCAAGCCAGCCCCAGTTGTAAAGAGTCTAGGTATAAAAATAGACGCCAAGCTCTCCATGTCCCACCAGGTTTCTACCGTGGTGGGAACATGTGTGGCCTGCTGAGACTGCTACGGAGACTCGCCCCCCTTCTCTCATTTACGGCACTCCGTATGGCAGTGTCAGCAATGATCATTTCACGCTTAGATTATGGAAACTCTCTGTATGTTGGCCTCCCGGAGAAGTTGCTAACTAAGCTCCAGGTAATTATGAATGATGCTGCCAGACTGATTTTCAGGCTCCCAAGGCGGGCTCATGCCACCCCCCTACTGCAGCAGTTACACTGGCTCCCGGTCAAGCAGAGAACCAGATTCAAGGGTCTATGCATAGCCCACAAAGCCATCCACGGTCTGGCCCCAGCATATATTAAGGAACGCCTGGTAAATTATGTGCCAGGGCGGTCCCTCCGGTCCTCGGATGCGGGTTTGCTGGCTTGCCCCCGCTTCAACATCTCCTCCAAAGGGGGCAGAGCCTTTTCTACAATGATTCCTCAACTTTGGAATAAGATGCCGGCAGGCCTTCGTAAGGAACCCGTCCTCCTCCCATTCAGGAAGAAACTAAAAACACTCCTTTTTACTGAAGCCTGGGGCACATCCTAGGCCATAGTTGGGACGCACACTCCGGCAGATGCGCCGAGGTTGGGCTCTCTCTCATAGCGCTTAGAGACCAGTAGGTGATTACGCGCTCTAGAAATCCCAATTAACAATAACAATACATTTCACCACAGACCGACAACAATCCAGGAATCTCAACATTGCCCCCTTACTACAAACCATGTTCAGGGAGATTTTGGTCTCGGTCAAACTCCCTTTATCAATCATGGGTCGCAGAGCACTGTGTAAAATAGTGGCTCTGCCGCAAATTTTATACATCCTCCAAAACTTCCCCTACACCATAGCCCCATCCCTCTTCTCTGACATTGCTGCACTACTCAGTAAATATCTCTGGGCTGACGCACAACCCCAACTTTCCCTCACTAAATGCATACAAGCACCCTTCAATGGTGGGCTGGGGATCGCAGACATGCACCTGTATTACTGGGCATTACAACTGGTTGTAATAAATGACTGGATATTTGGGGACTAGGATGACCCGACCTACCACCTAGAATGTGACTCTCTACAAACCTGGGATACTCTATGGCTTATTGATTCCCAACAGGATACCAGAACCACCTCGGGCCCTCCTGGCCTCCTGGCACAATGCCCTTAAATTTATCAAATGGTATAAGACCATTACCAATGAAACCCCCTTCTGGCAGGAATTCTGGCTTCCCAGGTGACGAAGCTGGAAGGTTTCCATGTATGGGATTTGATTGAGATTTCAAAAACATGAGACTGTGTTGGACTGGTTGCTGGCAACCGACCCAAGCAATGTCAATCAGGTACAAATCAATAAGGATACTCAGTAATGAAGCAACACACACATAGCTGATACAATATGGCTTTAATAAAACACTAGCACAAGCACATATATTGGCAATGATGGCTAAACAGTAGCAGACTGGTTACGCATATAGGTATATATACATATATATATATACATATATATAGTAAATCAGAAGCACAATAATAATTCTGTAAATCAAGATAGAGCAGGGGAATCTGGCCCTTCACCCCTGGATAACTTAACTTTAGCAGCTAACACCGGGAAGCCCACTCCGACCTCTCTCTCTGGGAACAGTGCAACAGGGACAGCGGCTGTGGGCATGTCTGCAAGTCTCCAAGACTCAGTCAGTGATCTTTCCCGAGGCATCTACACCTCTCCTTTTTATACACTAAAAGCTGGCTTACACAGCATTATGTTCCTTTCCCACACCAGGGGTTCTTGTGAGGCTATCAGTGGGTTCGCTAACCCAGGATCCTCCTGACTCCAGCTCGCCTCTTGCTCTTACTGGTACTAATCAATCACCCTCCCAGGGGTTTCAAACTACTCCCAGGCTCGTTCAGGGTCAGTACAACCTCACCGGCATTTCTCCCCTGATCCACATGCTTTGGCATGGTACAGTAAACACAGCACCTTGACAGCACATATAATTGTGCCTATTAGAAATGGCAAAAACAAGCATCACAAGATGATCTGCAATCTCAGCGTGGTACATGGGTTTCTGCATGCATTTTCACTCATCAACACTGCCTAAGCGAATTAACCCTTTCACGTCACAATTACTTACGCAGACTATTTCCTGTGTACTGTACGGGGATCTTTGGTTGGGAGATCACGTCATTTGACACTCTGACTGCGTAATTTCAGCTACATAAACCTCAATTCTTCTTTTAACTACAGCTCCGACACGCCCTGACACAATACGAACCCTTCATGAAACAAGTACCAGGGTTCAACAAACTCGAGCCCAAGGTGACAATGGAACGCCTGGGAAATAAAGGGATCTCCTGAATATACAGGTCACTAGTAGGAAACGCACCGGATCCCTGCACACGCCTGAGGATAACCGGCACCAGGGTATTACCTGAGGATAACCGGCACCAGGGTATTACCTGAGGATAACCCGCACCAGGGTATTACCTGAGGATAACCGGCACCAGGGTATTACCTGAGGATAACCTGCACCAGTATATTAGCCCACTAATGGACGAAGAGTGGCAAGAAGTCAAAATGGCCTCAGGTATCTGCCCATATCCATTAAGCTCAGACTAATTCAATTCTATTTTTTTCACTGGGTTTATTATGATCGGAATAAATTATGGTGTATGGTAAGGAGACAGGACAGTTGCTGCCCAAGATCTGATCTGATAGGGGATTGCCCACCCATTATCACATACAGGACCACAATACACAACACCCTAAGTAGAATATTGGCCTAGACACTGATTCCAAACACAAAGCATGCAATTTCAGGCATCAAAGAATTAGAGGCGGTTCCAATGGGTGCTGACAACTTAGTGGTAATCGGTTTTATGGCGGCAAGACTCGATATTTCTTCAATCAATCAATCAATCACGGCATTTATAGAGCGCGCTACTCACCCGGGAGGGTCTCAAGGCGCTGGGGGAGGGGGTAAGTTATTGCTCGAACAGCCAGGTCTTGAGCTGCTTCCTGAAGGAGAGATGGTCCTGGGTTCGCCGAAGGTGAGTGGGGAGGGAGTTCCAGGTCTTGGCTGCCAGGTAGGAGAAGGATCTTCCTCCAGCGGTGGTTCTGCGGATGCGTGGTACGGTGGCGAGGGCGTGGCTGGTTGATCGTAGCTGGCGGGTGGGCGTGTAGAAGGTCATGCGGTCGTTGAGGTACTTTGGGCCCAGGTCGTGGAGGGCCTTGTGTGCGTGGGTGAGGAGTCTGAACGTGATTCTCTTGCTGACGGGGAGCCAGTGCAGTTCTTTCAGGTGTCCGGTGATGTGGCTGTGTCGGGGGATGTCCAGGATGAGTCGTGCGGAGGCGTTCTGGATGCGCTGGAGTCTTTTTGAAGCTTGGCTGTGGTTCCGGCGTAGAGGGTGTTCCCATAGTCCAGTCGGCTGGTGACGAGTGCCTGGGTGACGGTCTTCCTGGTTTCAGTGGGGATCCATCTGAAGATCTTGCGGAGCATGCGCAGGGTGTTGAAGCACGAAGATGAGACGGCGTTGACTTGTCTGGTCATTGACAGGGAGGAGTCCAGGATGAAGCCCAGGTTGCGTGCGTGGTCCGTTGGCTTGGGCGCGGTGCCCAGGGCCGGGGGCCACCAGGAGTCGTCCCAGGCGGAGGGTGATGAGCCCAGGATGAGGACTTCCGTCTTGTCTGAGTTCAGTTTAAGGCGGCTGTTCCTCATCCAGTCGGCGACGTCTCTCATCCCGTCATGTAGGTTGGCTCTGGCGGTGGTGGGGTCGTTGGTGAGGGAGAGGATCAGCTGGGTGTCGTCGGCGTAGGAGATGATGTTGAGGTTGTGTTGGCGTGCGATGGCTGCGAGGGGGCTCATGTAGACGTTGAAGAGGGTTGGACTGAGTGAAGATCCTTGTGGAACGCCGCAGATGACTTCGGTGGCCTCGGATCTGAACGGGGAGGCGGACTCTCTGGGTTCTTCCGGCGAGGAACGAGATGATCCATTCCAGTGCTTTCTCTCGGATTCCGATGTTGCTGAGGCGCTTCACTAGGGTGCGGTGGCAGACGGTGTCGAACGCCGCGGAGAAGTCCAAGAGGATGAGGGCTGCTGTTTCCCCGTTGTCGGTTAGGGTTCTGATGTCGTCGGTGGCTGCGATAAGGGCGGTCTCGGTGCTGTGGTTGGCCTGAAACCCGGACTGCGAGGGGTCGAGGGATCCGTTCGTCTCGAGGAAGGCGGCAAGCTGTCTGTTGACGGTCTTCTCGATGACTTTGGCCGGAAACGGAAGGAGCGAGATGGGACGGTAGTTCTTGAGGTCGGTGGGGTCCGCCGTTGGTTTCTTCAGGAGGGCGGTAAGCTCGGCGTGCTTCCAGCTCTCCGGGAAGGTGGCGGTGTGGAAGGAGGAGTTGATGATGTCCCGGAGATGGGGTGCGATGGTGGCGTCGGCTTTGTTGAAGACGTGGTGTGGGCAGGGGTCGGTTGGTGATCCGGAGTGGATGGAGTTCATCGTGCGGGTGGTGTCTTCGGTGCTGATCGGGGTCCAGTTGCAGAGGGTGGTGGTGGCGGGCGTTGGTTCGGCGGTAGGGTGCGTGGTTTGTGCGTCGAAGCTGTTATGTATGTCGGTGATCTTGCGGTGGAAGAACGCGGCGAGTGAGTTGCAGAGGTCTTGCGAGGGGGTGATGTCGTTGTTTCCGGCGCCGGGGTTGGAGAACTCTTTGACGATGCTGAAAAGTTCCTTGCTGTCGTGGGCGTTGTTGTCCAGTCGTTCTTTGAGTGCCGATTTCTTGACGATGGATCGCACCCGCCCCCCACACAATTTGTTGAATGGACCTGGGGGGTGGATGTCTGTGCTGCAGCTGAGAAATCAGTGTACATGGCTTCCCACGAAAATACCATAAGATATGGGATGCATGGTGGGACCCCCTTAACTAAATGTATCGGGGCGAAGAAGTAATGGATCTGGTCTGTGAACATTTTTGGGTACGTCTCGATGCGCTGCCCAATTGTAAGAGGGAGTTATGTATTGTTAGTTACATTGTTAAAAATGCAAATAAAAAGAATTCTAAAAAAACAGAAAGGTGGAGAGAGAGAGAGAGGTGGGTCCTGGAAGAAGAACAGAAGCATCAAGAGGGACAGAAAGGGAGAGGAAAAGATAAAAGGGGAGAAACACGGCAAGCGGTACAGGGACTGATAGGCATATATGGGGATAGATGTAGATAGACAGATAGAAATATATAGAAATTGTATATAGATAGGAATGGACAGCTTGACATAGGTGTAGGTTGATAGGATTAGTATAGACAGATATGAATAGCGAGATAGATAGAAAGACAGGAGCAGACAGATAGGTATAGTCTAGATAGATAGGCAGGTGCAGAGAGATTGAGATAGAATGAAAGGTGAAAGGTTTACACGTGAACTGAAAAGCTTCACTGCCTCCCTGTGCTTCCATGCCTGCCAGGAGCCTGTCTTGCTCTCTGTGACAGTGCCCTTCTGCCCTCTACCTCCCACTCTCCCCTCTGCCCTGCCAAGAATAAACACTGATCTGGCAGTCCCGAGGCAAGCACTGTAGATGGCCTGACAAGTAGCATGCAGCCAGTGCAGGGCAGGGCAAGGTCAGCCCCCAACCCCTCTGGGCCCTGGTGCCATTGTACCGGCTGCACCACTGGTTGCCAAGCCCCTGCAACCCAGGTGTATCGCTATAATGTTTGGTGTAGGGAAGTGCTTTAAATGTAGCTTGATGAATCCCTCCAACATGTACCAATGCATGCCTGACCATCCACGCAACATCTGCAAAGCCAAAAATTGTGTTCTGAACGGTTAGTGTTCATGTGGGCACGCTGCATCGCTCTGGGTGGAGGCAAGTGCCCCTTCACCCATACCTTCCTGGAGACTGTAAGCAAAGAAAATATCCAGGTTTATAATGAAGGTGGAAACGGAGGCGAGGCCACGCGAGGAGAAAGGTAGCTGCTTAGTACGTCCCTGTTCCCCTTCTCCCCCTCCTGTCCTCGTCCTCCTCTGCTGTGACGGTAGTCCTAGAGTGAAACAACCCATTTCATATGCTAGGTGTGTGCAGAGACACCAAGGAGAACACTCAGATATAGAAAACAGCTGGGGAAGAACTAGAAAACTGCTGCAGAGGAACTGAGGCTGCCCGCAGCCCACGCAGGGGGCCCCCCTAGTAGGGCGGTGTAGGAGAGTAGGATCTGCCTCTTATGTTGCCCCCACTTTTTTTCTGATGTTTACACTGGTTTCTGGCTATAGTCTGGCTGGGACCCTGCCAATCAGGGCCCCAGCCTCTCTGTTCTCTCCAAACGACTTGGAGGGCACTCTAGGTGCACTAGTGATTGGATACTGTGGTACCTTATGAGTCCCTAGTATATGGTACCTTGGGAACCTAGGGCATAGGTACTTCACAGGCCTACCAGGGGCTGAAGCATGTATTATGCCACCCCTGGGAAGCAGACTAAATCTGACACCACAGGCCTGCTACTGCAGCCTGGGTGAGGAGGTGCTAGCACCCTCACTAAGATATAGGTTCCCTATATCTCCCCTGCACACACATTTAAACCTATCAGTCACCCCTAAGGCAGGCCCTATCAATCCTGAGGGCAGGGTGCTTAGTTTCTATGTGAGAGGGTGCCTCTGCCTGAGCAGGGCCCCTCTGCAGCTCTCAGAGTCCATTCTCTGCGGCTGTTTGTGAATGCGGTCAAACCATATACTCTTAAGTGCATTATAACCTCGCGGTTAATGCTAACTTTGGAATGGCTGCATCAAAACATGTCGTGTTTGGTGTCAAACACCTTGGAATCATACGCCCACACCAGTACCTGGTGTGGGAGTATGATCCCACCCTTCTAGAGGGATAGACATGTAGCTACTGTGGAAACGCGGTAGAATCCTGAAGAGCCCTGGCATCACAAAATGGATGCCACCAGTCACAGACACTGGGCTGCCCTCCTGCTGACGACCGACACTCGCAGTGGAGGAAGCCCAACAATAGGTATCCTGTCCCAAGGGGGTGTCCCCAGGAAAGCACTTACAAAGAAAACCAGTGCAGATGGCCTGACAAGTAACATGCAGCCAGTGAAGGGCAGACTAGGTCCCCTACCCCTCTGGGCCCCGGTGCCACTGTACCGGCTGCACCACTGGTTGCCACGCCCCTGCAACCCAGGTGTATTGCTATAATGTTTGGTGTAGGGGAGTGCTTTAAATGTAGCTTGATGAATCCCTCCAAAATGTACCAATGCGCTCCTGGCTTGGCCTGACCATCCACGCAACTTCTGCAGAGCCAAAAATTGTATTCTCCATTGTTAGAGTTCATGTGGGCACGCTGCGTCGCTCTGGGTGGAGGCAAGTGCCCCTTCACCCATAGCTTCCTGGAGACTGTAAGCAAAGAAAATACCCAGGTTTAATGAAGGTGGAAACGGGGCGAGGCCACGCGAGAAGAAAGGTATCTGCTTAGTATGTCCCCTGCTCCCCGTCTCCCCCTCCTGTCCTCGTCCTCCTCTGCTGTGACGGTAGTCCTAGAGTGAAACAAGCCATTTAACATGTTAGGAGTGCGCAGAGACACCAAGGAGAACACTCAGATATAGAAAACAGCCGGGGAAGAACTAGAAACCTGCTGCAGAGGAACTGACTGGCCTGAGCATTTGTGAGAGAAGACAGCCAGGACTTTGCTCTCTGTGATCCTAAAATATCATTTGGTGTTTTACCTACGGAAGCCAGATCAGTTCTGAACATTCCTAACATTCCTTACAGAATGGCTTGAAAAGACTTCACTGACTCCCTGTCAAGCAAAGAATAGAATTCAGGGGGCGTGGCTTGGCCGAGCAGCGAGATGGCTGCCTTCTGAAGGGGCTCTGCCGGCCGGGCACATTATCCTGTATAATCCTTCACAAAACGGCGAGCCAGCGTCTCCTGCCTTGCAGCGTTTGACTGGGCGCAGAACGAGGAATACGCCCGTACCTTTATCGGGCTGCATGGTGAAAGGGAAAGGCGGCTACACACATCGAGTAGCGGAGCGACGGACTGGGGCGGTGGCCTCCGCTGTGCGGCCTTCCTTCCTTTGAGTGGTGCCGGATGTAGAGTGCCACCCGGCCTCTACAGGCGTACGCTTACGCACCGCACCCCTCGTGACCGGGCGCGGTTACGGGGGTATAAAATAAAGTGGCGTAGGTCGCACGTGACCTTACGGCCAGACCTCCACACAGTGTCCCGTGTGTCTTCCACGTTGCGCGGTGATCATGGTTCCGTTGACACTTGTGACGACCCAATCTTCCGGTTCGTACGGTGTGCGGAATTTCCACCCTGGGTGTCTGTCTTTTAGGATCACGCGGGCTCCGACTTGTATTGATGGTGCCTTGGCTTTGCGGCGAAAGGTGGCCTTGTCATTAGTCTGTTGGCGCTTCTGTTGTGCCCGTTCTGAGTCGACGTCTGGGGGAGCCCAGCTGGTGTCCTCGGGGATGAGGTCCCTGGGCGACCGCCTTAGCAGGAAGGCTGCCGGGGCACACCCCGTCGTGGAGTGGGGCGTCTGCCGGTATGCAAACAGGAATTGATGCAGACAGATCTCTGGGTCTTGATGCCGGCCTACCCCTATTCGCAACGCTCTGTTCAGTGTCCGCATAAAGCGCTTGACCTCCCCATTGGCCTGCGGCCATTGCGGTGTGATCCGCCGATGTCGGATGGCTCGCTTCCCTAGGAACTCCTGAAACTCATGCCCCTGGAACGGTGGCCCGTTGTCGGATTTTATTTCCTCTGGCAGGCCGAACATTGCAAAGATCCTTTTGAGTGCTGGCTGTACGTGCATGAACGCGGTGGATGTTACAAGCTCCACCACCGGAAACTTGGTGCAGGAGTCGATGGCTACAAGGGTGTAGCGTCCGTCTGGGAAGCTGTCAAAGTCGACATTTATCTTAGTCCATGGTACGTCACAGGGCCCTTCCGTGATAACAGGCGCAGGAGTCGGGTCAGCGCCCGTGATGGCGCAGGGGTGGCAGGTCTGTATCTCTTCGTCCACCAACCGGTCCATCCCTGGGAACCACACCTTGGACCGGAGCCTGGCCTTTGTCTTGGCTGCCCCTTGGTGCCCTTGATGGGCTAGGGTCACCAACCGGCGGTGTAGCTCTCTTGGAACCACTATTCTCTGTCCTCTGAGTACCAGGCCGGATCCTCCTATGCTCAGTTCGTGCTTCACCCTCCACACCTGTCTCCTGGCGTTCTGCTCTTCCTCTTCCAACTCCGCCACGCCTTCCAAAAATCGGTGCCATCTCCCTGTCATGAGGGCGTCCTTGACCCGTTGAAGGGTGGCGTCCAGCTCCGTGGCGCTGCTCATCTCCTCTTTGGTGATCGCCAGAGGGCAGGCGTTGTCTTCAATGTACACCGGCGGACTACTGCGGAGTTAGCCACGGACCCCCCCCCCCCGGCGGTAATCCCTCCACCTCTCACCCGGCGACGCGGGGAGAGGACATGCGGCAGATCGGCTCGGTTGCGCAGACTGCGGAGGCGCGCCGCCGATTTCTGCCGTAGCCCAGAGTACAACGCGGCCTAACGGGGGGCTGCCGCGGCCCCCATCAGCTGCTGCCATCGGCGTGTGCCTGTGGAGAACCAAATTGGGAGCCAGTCATTGAGGAGGACCTGCCAGCTGTCGGGAGCGGCGGAGAGGCCCCCGACCCAAGCAGATACAGGCCGTACAGAGAACTGCACCGCAGACTCCCGCCGTAGCTCAGAGGACATTGCAGCCTAACGAGGGGCTGTTGAGGCCCCTACCTGCTGCTGCCATTGGCGGGTGCCCGTAATAAACTGGTCTGGGGGCCGGTCAGTGTGGAGGCCCTGCTCGCTATTGTGAGCTGTGGAGAGGCTTGCATCCCAAGCTGCTACCAGTCGTGTAGTGATCTACAGAGGAGCTGGAGAGTGCTCCTATTACGCCCTGTGGATCTGAAGACCGTCTTTGCCGTGTAAGCTCCTCCTGTGACATCCAGAAGCCTGGCCCTGTGGACACGTGAGTAGGCCTGTGGGCCCTGTTTCCTATCTCCGGGTGCTAGGTTGCGGGGGCTCTGTCGCCTGTGCCAGTCGCCGTCAGGTGACCGCTGGGTGCTACAGGCTGCGCGCTTGCCTGGGGCCGGGTGTGGGCTGATAGGGCCCTGGGACATCGTGCCGCGAGGAGCTGAGCGGGTGCGGTTGGGGTGTTGGTTTGGGGCGGGGTGTGGTGCCCTAGGTGGTGCTGTTTTCCTGTCACCTCTGGGGTTGCTGCGCTCCATCCTTCCCCTCGCTGGCACTACTCTTGCAACCACATTTTGGCCCCTTGCGCGCCGTTTGACCAGGCAATCGGCTCAGTGCTAGGCAGACACGGCGCGACGTTTGTCACCTGCTCCTGTGGTTATTATTACCAGCACTAACAGTTCTACAGCACCTTAGAGTGGGTCAGCTCGGCCGGCCTCACAGGTACACGCACTCTTCATCATGGGGAAAAATTACCCCAAGCAGTCTAAACTGCCCTTCGAGAACAAGCGCACGACCCGCACCGGGGAAGTAAGCTCTGAGCCTGAAGGGGAACCTTCCCGAACCGGAGGCAAGCAAGATGAAGACCTGCGTGCCATCATGCTAGAGGTCCGCTCCAACCTCAGGTCTATGGACACCAAACTCGACAACTACAGGGCTTGACACGGTAAAACGCCAAGTGACCACCCATGAATCCCGTTTAGATGCCCTGGAGAACCGCGCAGAAGAAGCCCACGAGTTCCAAGTCGAATCCAAGGAGCACCTCCTAAATATGGAACGGGTTCTCACACTAATAAAGGCAAAAAACGAAGACTTGGAAGCGCGCTCTCGGCGCAACAACCTGCGCATAGGCGGGATTCCGGAAACCACAGCCATTCCCAAAATGGAGCCCTTAGTCGAGACTTTTCTTCGTGACCTCTTTCCAACAGTTCTCTCTGCAGTCTTTGTGGTCGAACGCGCGCACCGCTCACTTGGTCCTAAACCGCCCGTGGGTGGTAAACCTCGACCCATCATAGCGCGCCTACTAAACTACCGCGACAGAGACTCAATCTTAAAAGCAGCCAGAGAGCACGGCCCAATAACTCACCAAGGCAATAACATATCTCTTTTTCCGGACTTTACTCCTACGGTTCAAGCCGCGCGTAAAGAATTCCTGCCAGCAAAACGCCTTCTTCAACGTGCTGAAATCCCCTATGCAATGCTTTACCCGGCGAAGCTGACGATATCCCATGACGGCCAAGCACACTTCTTTACTGATGCTAAATCAGCGCTTAAATTTGCCAAGCATATCTGTCCGGGACAGTCCTTCCCCAGAAGGCCCCTCAATGCGGAGTCGAGAGATAGACTCAGCGACAATGACTGAACATGTGAACAGGCTTGTAGGACACATTCTGTTATGCCCTTAGTCCACTTCCATGGTTATTGTATATATATATTTGGTTTTCTTTTTTTCTGCTCTAGTAGCCTATGCCCCACCATCAGTATGTTTACAGTTCTTGGTATGCCTCTATGTCTGCTCTCCCATGCTGTTCTGTACGCCCGGCCACCCTGCTTCCAATGCAGGGCAGTTTGCCGGCCACCCATGCCCCCACAGGGAGATCTCCCAAGGTTTATTTTGTCTTCTCTAGAATTGGGTATGTTTAAGGGGGGAGGTAGCAGGTTCTCAAACTTGTTGGAGGGTTGGAGTGGGAGGGGGGAGGGTTTTGGTTTTAAGCATACACAGTTGGATGTTTGCAGGTACTAATAGGTCACTTACTTTTCTTGCTCCTACGAGCCTCACAAGACACAGCTTCTACCACTCATGGCGACAGACGGGTTCGCTGGGCTGCACTATCCTTTCTTCTACTAACAGACCACTCATCACGTATGTGTGGTTACCTTGCTGCGCTACACTCCGCATCGGGTGACTGAAGTATCGTTCCTAACCTGGAACATACGTGGTCTGAACAATCACAGAAAGGCGAGACTCACGCATGCTTACTTGATTAGGCACAAAATTGACATCTGTTTCCTCCAAGAAACACATCTCATGCACACCGCGGATCCTAAGTTACACAATAGGTATTGGGGGGAGATACACTCTGCCACGTACTCCAATTACGCCCGAGGCACTGCAATACTGATCCGACGTAACGTGGGCTGGAATACAATTCAATCATGTGTGGACCCTGAGGGTCGTTATGTACTGCTGAAAGGCACTTTACACACTACACCGCTGACCCTGGCGGCCGTCTATGGCCCCAACATTGATGATCCTGCCCTCTTTGAAACCATTTGGTCCAAGCTCACTCTATTCGGAGACGATACAATAATTTGGGGAGGAGACTTTAATGCAGTCATGCAAGAGTCAATGGACCGCGCAGGCACCTCTAGGCAACTACATCCCAAAACGGCCGACGTACTCAACACCATAACACTGGATCATGGCCTCATAGACATTTGGCGCCAATGGAAGCCAAACACTCGCAAGGGCACATGTATATCTTCCTGTCACAACGCCTGGTCTTGGCTGGATTTCTGGCTGGTCACTCAGAATGTAGCCTCTTGGACCACTAGCATCAAACATATACCACGCACTCTGTCCGATCATTCCCCGGTCCAGCTAACCTGGACCATACCTTTAACTAAGCCACGAGCCTTCAGTTGGTGTTTACCATCACACGCACTGCGTGACACCGTATTCCGTGAGGAGGTCCGTGAGGAACTCCAGCAATATATTGCTGCAAACGTTAAATCTGTTGATTCCCCCTCTACACTTTGGGAAGCCTTCAAAACTGTTATACGGGGGTCTGCATTTCAAAGCAATCCGGGTTGTTAAAATCCATTCATTCCACTCTGGAACGTATAGAGAGAGACATACAACAGGCGGAGACGCTGTATTTCCAAACTGGCCAAAAATTGCACCTCGCCACCATCCGCAGTAAAATCTCAGAGTATGATGACGAAGCATTCCGTGAGACAAATTTCTTGGGCAGAAGTGCCAAAGCCCGCAGGTACAGGGAGGGGGACCGCCCGGGCAAAGCCCTAGCCCATTCACTTAAACAACATTGCGCTTCCGCTTACATTACTGAGCTCTTGGAGGACGACTCCGGCTCTGCACGGGGACAGTCTGCCACTCTGGACAGAATGAAGAGATTCTATGAATCTCTCTACACGGCGGCCCAGACCTGCCCTCACGCGGAGTTGCAGAACTACCTAGACTCCATCGAGTTGATCTGGTTAAGCAACGCCCATCGTGAATATTTAGACGTATCATTCACCAAAGAGGACATTGTCCAGGTTATTAACAGCCTACCGGGAGACAATGCACCGGGCCTAGACGGCCTACCAGCTTCCTTCTATAAAACCTATGCTACCGAATTAGCTCCTTATTTATTGGAAGTATACCAAGAATCCCTCGAAATAGGTCATCTCCCCCAACGTTGCGGGAGGCTGTGATAGTGACCATCCTGAAGCCAGATAAACCGGCAAATAAGTGTGACTCTTACCGCCCGCTTTCCCTAATTAACACTGATGCGAAAATACTGGCCAAACTGATTGCCAACAGACTGCAGCCGCTTATGCCCATTATCGCTAGACCGGACCAATCTGGCTTTATCCCCGGGAGGTCCACCTCCCACAACCTGCGTACCTTTTTCTCTATACTTCACCAGTTAGACCCCAACCTACCTGCGCTTTCTGCGTTCTTAGACGCTACGAATGCCTTCGATTCTCTCGAGTGGCCGTTTTTATTCACCATACTCCCCAGGATTGGCATGAGCCCTAACTTCCTAAAACTCATTCATTTACTTTACACCAACCCGACGGCCAGGCTCAAAGTTAACAACTTAATCTCGGAACCTTTTCCCGTAGCTCGTGGCATTAGACAGGGGTGTCCACTGTCCCCCTTACTATTTGCGATAGCTATGGAGCCCCTCGCGGCCAGGATGCCTCAACACCACACAGCCAGAGGACTTGGTCTCACAGACAGGGGGTTGATCATATCCACATATGCAGATGATATCACACTATACATTCGGGAGCCTGACACAAACCTTAACCCCGTGCTGCGCGAGATTCTCCTGTTTGGTGGCATGTCAGGTATGCAGGTTAATTGGTCCAAGTCGACCCTCCTTGCCTTAACACCGGCTCCAATTGCATTAGACCTTGACTTCCCGCTCACCTGGGCGGATTCAGCGGTCAAATATCTTGGAGTATGGCTTTCCAGTGAGATACAGGAAATCTGGTGCCTGAATTACAGCCAACTCATCACCTGGCTAGAGAGCAGGATTTCCTTTTGGATTAAGCTGCCACTGTTGCTCGCTGGCAGGATAGCCATCACTAAAATTATTATATTGCCCAAGTTCTTGTACCTATTTGCCAACATTCCCATCCCCCTCACGCAGGCCTTCAAACGATTACGCTCCCTCTTAGTCACTCTCGTTTGGGCGGGTAAACAACCCCGCATTTCCAGGGAAGTCCTGACGCTACCACTGACACAAGGGGGCCTGGGAGCACCGGACTTTGAGCTCTATGCTCTGAGCGCTCAGGCCCAATACCTTCACTACTGGGTCCACCCTGTCCCGTTTCAACCCCATGTGGCGGTTGAGAGGGATGTTGCTTTCCCAGAACCTCTCCCAGCTGCTGTCTATTACACCTACAAACGGTCCAATGTCGAGATCAATACAGTTGAAAATCTACGCTGGGCCTGGGAGGGACTTAGACGTCGGGCGAACCTACCAATATTATACGCCCCATCCATGCCCCTGGCCCACCACCCAAGCTTCCACCCAATGCAGGACACTGGCTCTGTACAAAGAGCCCAGCGGATGGGTCTATCCACTTTTGCCGAATTATACCCGGCTAACGAGTTCTTCACTCGGCCACCACAACTGGACGACACACGCGCCCCTCTTTTGGACCTCCTACTTTATCATCAACTCGGGGCTAACTGCTGGCAAAAACACAGTACATTTCCTACAGCGCCGACACCCTTGCCCTCACTGGAAAACATTTTAGTGAACCCATCGCCTAAGAAACTTATAACCCGCATCTATAACATCACACAGCAAACTAACCCAATCGCTACACCTAATGCGCTGGCCAAGTGGTCCTCCGACTTAGATCCGCCACCTACTGACAAACAATGGGCCTTTTGCTGTGCTCAACTTAAACGCCTCTCTCCAAATTATAAGCTGTGACTAATACATTTTAAATACCTACACAGGCTATACCCTACACCACTGCAACTACAGAGAATGGGATTGCGACCAGACGCCACATGCTGACGCTGCGCAGACACACAAGCCACCTTCTTACATCTGGCATGGCACTGCGGCCCCAACTCATTGTTTTGGAGTAGGCTATTCGATATTGTTCACGAAGTGACAGGCTTTCAACACGCCCGCACCCCCCTCACTGCCATTCTTGGCCACGTGGCCGATGCTCCTCCAGGCGCTGGACGCCTATCGGCCATGATGTTTCTTTTGGCCAAACGCCGTATTGCAATGCACTGGGGCTCATCCCATGCACCTAATGTCAACATGTGGATAAAAGACGTGGCCTACTGTCAAGAGATGCTTGCAGCGTATTGAGAGCTGCCGCCCACCGCATCACGACCCAAAGACATCTGGGCCCCTTTCAGCACATAGACGGCTGCCCACATCAACGCAACAACTCATGCTCTGCACGCACGCCCAAACCCATAAGCTTACCTATACAGACTGTAAATACAACACATCTTGCTACCACCTCTATTTTTCCCTGACACCACGTCCAAGCTCAAACGAGTCACACCTTACTTGCTCCAATACCTGGCATTCACATTGCCACACATGCATGCCAGAAACACCGCTGCTTCTCTGTCTTTCTGTGTTCTAAATCATACACACACTGCTTGAAAATGCCCTGTGGCTGCACCGCAACTATTGCCCTAGTACGTTGAACCCACTGTGAACTGCTGTTGTTATAAAGCTACCTGGAAATATGCTCTTTTCCTTTTGTATATTTGTACCAAATGTGACCAACTGAGACTTGTATGCAACCTTGTTTGTTTTAATTGAAAATGAAAAATAAAGTAAAAAAAAAAAAAAAAAAGAATAGAATTCAAACCTTTGACACTAACTTTCAGGGCCACTCAATCGAAAGGCCCTGCCTACAACTGTGATAGAATCAAACAGGCATTGGTAAATGCATTAGGTTTCGCCTATGGGGTTAATAATAAGAGGTGTGGGAGCAGTGTATGAGTGCAGGTAGAATGGTGTGCGTGCTCTCTGTGCAGGGTGAGTGGTGCATGAATGAAGGTTGATAAGTGTCTGAGTACAGGGTGAAAGTGCCTCAATGTATGGTGATTGATGTGCATTCAGTGCAGAGGGGGAATTGTGTGAGTGTACAGGGTGAGAGATGTTACCATGTACAAGGTAAGAGGTGTGTGAGTATAGGGTGAGCTGTATGTTAATAGTGTGGGTGCAGGATGAGCGGTTTGAGTTCAGGGTGAGAGGTGTGGGTGGAGGGTGAGAGGTGTGGGTGGAGGGTGAGAGGAATGCGAGTGCTGGGTGAAAGGCATGTCCATGGTGTGTGAGTGCAGAGTTAGCATTGTGTGAGTGGTGGGTGAGCAGTATCTCACTGCCAGCACAATGTCAGGGTGATAGAAAGAGTTCTACCTATCTCCCCAATAAATAGACCAAACAATCCTAACACACTCAAAACAGAGTCGCTGTTAAAAAAAAAAGAGTTCTCTCACAGCAGTGTTGACAAGCAGGAGTAAAAAAAATTGCTAGCATTCGCGCCAAGAAATTTCAATTCTATTAAGGACACAGAGGCGAGGATTGTCTTCTCTTTCTTTACTGTCAAACAGCAGCCAATGAAAAAACGTTTTCATAACAAAAATAAACTACATTTCCCATGGTGCTCTTCCACCAATCATGTCCCATCAGACCCTATAAGAGTCACCATCACTATCCCATGAGCCTCTTTCTTTGCTCTAGTCCATAGTCCAAGTGCGAACATAATTCGAATCCACCAAGAATCCTCCAACGTGGAAGAAAAATAACCGATAACTGGGACTTCGTCCAACTTCTTCAACCAGAAGAACGATTATTCCGCTTTCTTGTCTGAACCTGGAATAAATGAAATAGACAACCCGTAATCTCTGCTGAATAAAATACAAATACATACGGGTGGATACTTATTGTAAGCAAAACATTGAATACAACCGGGTGGGATAATCCTCGCCTCCGTGTCCTTAATAGAATTGAAAATTCTTGGCACGAATGCTAGCAAACTTTTTATTCTATTACAGGACCAGAGGCTTCGGATTATGCTTGTTTAACGCTTATCAAACACCACAGTAGTTATATCACCCACCGGTTTATAATAAAATTGCTTAAACATAGATTCGGATGACCAATCTGCAGATTTCATAATGTCTTGAATAGTTGAACCCAACATAAACGTTTTGGACGCCATAGCGCCACGTACAGAATGTGCTCCAAAAACTTGGGTATCAACCCCCGCTTCTTTCATAACAGACCTCAACCATCTGGCTATTGTCGCCGCAGACACAGGCTTAAATGGTTTCTGCAAGGCGATTAGTAATTGTTTTGAACCCTCTGGTCTCAAGGACCGTGTACACTCTTCATATGCCTTAAGGCATTGTACAACGCACAATTTTTCATTGTTAGGAAAAGCATTATATTCAATGCTACGTTACATCGTTTTTGTCCTGCCATGAATGGTAAAAGAAACTCCTTCCGGAGTAAATACTCTACCTGTAATGTCCAGAGCTTTCACGTCAGACGATCGTCCGCAGGCAGATAAGCACAAAAGCATAGCTAATTTAGCTGATAACTGCTTTCTGGATAGCAGAGCGTTACCCGGCCATTTATCAAAAAGGTTTATGACCAGTGATATATCCCATAAGCATGAATATTTCGGCCTTGGGGGATTAGCTACTCTAATGTCCTTAAGCAACTTACACACCACTGGGTGCATACCTACCGGTTTTATGTCTACCTGTGTATGTCCTGCGGATATAGCTGATCTGAAATTGTTGACTGAACGATATGCTAAGCCTTCTGAGGCTTTGTCGGACAGAAGTTTACAATATGGGATAACTCTGCCCCCACGGGATCCACATGCCGTTCCACGCACCAACATACCCAGCATTTCCAAGCTGAGTAATAGCTCTTTCGTGTGGAGGGGGCCCAGGCTTGTTTAATGAATTCGGAAGCCTTGTCCGAAATTCCTGGCATTTCCCATTGTTGCTGGAAAGCCTCCATGCCATCAGGGACAACTGCCCAAAGTCACCATCGGGTGCAGTTCTCCGTGAGGGCCCTGGAGCATCGTCTGAGACCAAGGGAGCATTCTGGGGAGGTCGCAACTCATCTCCAATAACATCGGGAACCAGGGTTGCGATCTCCACAGTGGTGTCACCAAAATCACCTCCGCCTGCTGGCGGGCTATCTGGGTCGTCACTCTGGGGATTAGGATGAACGGGTTAAAGGCATAATTCAGATTCCTTGTCCAATTCTGGGAGAAAGCGTCCGTCGCTCTCGCCAATGGGTCTGGTCTCCAGCTGAAGAACGTTTGCAGTTGCCGATTCAGTCTGGATGCGAAGAGATCTATCTCGTAAGGACCCCACACTGTCTGTAACCATTGGAACAGTTGCGGTTGGAGTTGCCAGTCGCTGTAGTCCTTCAGATATCTGGAATCCAATCTGCGACAGTATTCGACTGTCCCGGAATGTATTCCGCTATCATGATATCTGGCGATTCAGGCAATAGTGCCAAAAATCCTTCGCTATTTCCACAAGCAGGGACGACCTCGTACCTCCCAACTTGTTGATATATCTCACTGCCGATATATTGTCCATCCTGAGAAGGCTGCAACAAGACACATGCTTCGGGGAGAGTGTGCGTATCGCGAACGACCCTGCTAACAACTCCAGGCAATTGATGTGGAGTGATAGTTCTTGAAGCGACCATCGACCCCCTGTGGAGATATCTCCGCAACGCGCTCCCCAGCCCCAACGGCTGGCGTCTGACTCTATCACTACTTCTGGTTGAGAACCGAAGACGGCTCTGCCATTCCACGCCTCTACGTGGCCTAACCACCATTGCCTTTCCTCCCTCACTTCTTGGGTTAGGGGAACCAGATTCGTATATGACAGACCCTTGCGTAGATGTTGGATCTTTAATCTCTGAAGGGCCCGATAGTGTAGAGGACCCGGGAAAATCGCCTGTATTGAGGATGCTAATAAACCCACTATCCTGGCAATTGTTCGGAGAGATACCCTCTGTTTGGATAACAAAGATGTGATCTCTTCTTGAGATCTCGTAGTTTTGACTTGGGAAGGCTCAGCTGAGCTGTCTGTGAGTCTATGACAAAGCCTAGGAAGTCCATCGTCTGGGAAGGACTTAAGGCTGATTTGGGTTCGTTGATTACAAAACCCAGGTTCTGCAGAAGGGACATTGTCATCTGTAAATGTAGGTTGACCAGTGATCGAGTCTGAGCCATGATGAGTATATCGTCTAAATACACTATCATGCGGACTCCCTGAGCTCTGAGATAAGCTATCACCGGCTTCATTACCTTGGTGAAACACCATGGCGCCGTGGAAAGCCCGAAAGGAAGGGCCAAATATTCCAACCATCGGTTCCTCCATTGAAACTGTAGGAAGCGCCGATGAGGAGGGTAGATAGGAATCGTCAGATAGGCGTCCTTTAGGTCCAGCCGGACCATCCAATCCTCTTCTTTTAAAAGATCTGCCAACAGATGAAAACCCTCCATCTTGAAATGTTTGTAAACCATGAAATGATTGAATTCTCTCAGGTTTAACACCAACCTGTGACCACCACCCTTCTTCTGCACCAGGAAGACGTTGCTGCAGAAACCGCGAACCCCGTTGTCGCAATAAGCATTTGTCCTGAAAAGGTGTCTGGTAAAACTCTAGGTGAAAACCCTGAATAGTCTGCAAAATCCACGCATCTTGAGACAACACTCTGCAATTGTGTATGAAGAACTGTGTATGACCCCCCCAAAGGTAGGTGAGATAATTCCGCAACACTTACCTGTAGGGTTTTGAGCCTGAAATCCTGCTCTGTGGCCACCTCTGTTGAACCGACGTTTGTTGAACCTTTGTCTTGTCGGATAAAAGGTTCCACCTCTGGTAGAGTCCCAGTCGCCTCTACCTCGCCTCGGGGAGGACCTTGGTAGTATTGGCGGCCTGGCGAGCGTCCTCTGCCTCGCCCGGCCCTGTTAAAAAGGCCAGCGTGAAACACACGTTTAATTCCTGACTGGGCCTTGTCTAGTGAAGTAAAAGTACCTACGTACTTTGACACATCTTTCACAAACCTTTCACCAAAGAGGTCACCCTCTGCCAGTGGACCTGGTTCAGCTGAGGCTAATTCTTTCAGATTGGAGTCCATCCTCATTAATAAAGATTTGCGCCTCTCCGTGGGGATGGCGCAGTTTGCGTTTCCCAGGAGACAAATTGCCCTCTGTGTCCAACCCGCCAGAATATCTGGATCTATGGGATTGGCTGATCCCTTTGTCATGAGGGCCATCTCTAATATCTTGGCCAGGGGTCCTGCTACGTCGAGGAGCTTGTCCTGGCAGCCCCGCCAGGCTCAATCAATGCTCTTTTTAGGGTCCTTTGCGAACTTTTTAAGAAATGTCAAGATGCTAGCATCGATATCGGGTGTTTCTGCAACCTTGTCTAGGATATCCGGGCGAGGGCACTCCGAGCGCAATCTGTTGCGCACCTCCTTATCAAAACCTTCCCTAAGGTTATCATGTAAATAGTCCGCCACTTCAGGGGCTGGAACCCAATTGGATGACCTGGGATGAACTATGTTTGTAGGGTCAAAAGTTAACCCCTTGACCGCGATCGGAATTCCGCTCGTGTGCTGGACATTCCGATCGCGGGTGGGGTCGTGACGAGCTCAGCTCGTCATGCGCACAGCGCTACCGCGCAGCATGACGAGCTGAGCTCGTCATGAGCACGGAAGGGGTTAAAGGTGTATTGAGGTTTTGAGACGTCATATCGGGTACTAGAATGACTGCCTTTCTAGACTTCTTTTTAGGGGGTGCCTCTTCGTCAGTAGTGTCTGTGTCGGTCGTGTCGGTATCTATGTAAACTTTTTGTTTGCGCTTGGCTTTACCACCTTCAGTGGCTGGTGGTGTGGAATAGCCATGATCCACTGCATTCGCCTGTGGCAGGTTAGCTAATGCGCCAGCATGGGGCCATGACCCCGGCTTCGACATACTATCATCTGCAGGTGTATCTTTGGGTGTTTCAAGAGGGTTTTGAAACCTGTGCTGTTTCGCAAAGCTTTCCAACTCTTTGGTAATAGGTTTCAGCGCCGCTGCCAAGGCTTGTTGCACAGTGTTAGGAACCGTGCTTTTAATTGCCCTGTTGACCGACTGCTGGACCGATGCGTCCAGGGCGTCAACAATATTATCCTCTAGTACAGTCTCCAGCTGTCCATCATAGTAGGGTTCATCCTCCTCATATCTCACCCACTCTTCCATTATGGAATCACTTATCCCACTCTTGCCCAAGGAATATAAGATTTCAGGCAGAGTAGATATAGGAGGAGTCAGGGGGGAGCCAGCCCACGTGCACACAGTGTAGGAGGAATACAGAGTACTTAACTCCTCAGCAAAGCTGTGGTCTTTTATTTTTCCAGCCCAGTCTTCAGGGCGTAATGAGCCAATTTTCACCGTTTTGTGGAGCGTGTGCTCACTCCCTGGGCTGACTACTGTTGCAGCCCGTCAGGCGTCCACTCTCCGTGCTGCTCGGTGTGAGATCCGGGCTATTTTTAGCCTCGGAACGAGCAAGGGGAAGCGTACGACGTGCGTTGCCCAAATGTAGCCCAATTGGGTTACGCACGTCGGACGAGTCTTGGCTTCAGCTGGTACATCGGGCCTGACTAGGGGAGGCATTCGACGGTGAGCGCTAGGTTCGCGCTTCGAAATATGCACAAAATGTTTAAACATGCACTGCCTACCTCGGTGCTGCATACGCTCCCTAGCGGGAGCTATAATTATCAAAGAAACTGCCCGCTTGGGCCAAAACACACTTGCGCTAGCACGCGCGTAGGCAAAATATCACCAAGGGGACAAAATCAATCAATTACAAGCCGCAGCGTTAACGTCGCAATGATACAATTATGCAAATAAACCAAGCTCGTTCCGACAAGCGCACGCTTAAGGAACAGCTGATTATACATACGATCATCAATATAAGTAGTAGAAAATCAAAATTGCACTTATCTCTGCCGTGAGCAGCAAAGAAAGAGGCTCATGGGACAGTGATGGTGACTCTTATAGGGTCTGATGGGACATGATTGGTGGAAGAGCACCATGGGAAATGTAGTTTATTTGTGTTATGAAAACGTTTTTTCATTGGCTGCTGTGTTTGACAGTAAAGAAAGAGAAGCATAATCCGAAGCCTCCGGTCCTGTAATAGAATTTTAGAATGCTCTTCTGCTGCTTTCATATCTACTTTGTTGGTGTTCTCATATGTTCCATGTTCCATGTAACCTTTGCCTCCAGATAATAGAGATGACAAGGCAAAATTATCTGTAGCTGCAAAGTCCATTTTTACTGTCAACTATTTCGTAACCGTCCAGGACAACAACTTAAGAAAACACACTTTTTTTAACAGACATGTTTATGAGAAATTAGCTACACACTAAGAACAGGACTATCGGCTTGTTAAATTTAGTTTTTAGCTTTGCAAACCTTACATTTGTTTAGCTATTAAAAACGTTGTAAACAGGGACAATTATGCACGTTTGTATCTCAAAGAATCCAGAGTCACAAATATGTATGGATTGCAATATTAAATTAATGCATGTAAATGAGAATCCGCACTTCCAACTTTTCCAGCTCAAGCTGTCACTGCACAAAGTGCAATCGCCTTCACAGGCTGGTGATACATGACTTTCCCAGGTCAGACGGTTGGTTTCCTTTCAGACTATTCCATAAAACTCAGACACAACTATTACCATCTACTCCAGCCTCAAGCTGGCCTCAAGATGACCCCGCGTTGCCGAGTCCCCAAACCCCCAGCAGCACAAACACGTCCTGCACTGCAACTTACTTGACAGCTTCATGCACAAATGATGATGCAATCAATGCAAGGTCTACAAGTTGGGCCCAATGGATGATATGAACATAGACGAAAGACTCAATACATGCCTATAATTCAGGAAGTATACAGAGCAACATTCGTGCCAGGGAATAAGGAAGACCTGTAACCAACAGTCCGTTGTGAGAGATTTTCAGCACTTACCGCCCTTGATGAATCAGTAGATCAGAAAAGTGATTACATTTTGCCTCATTCTATGCTGCTGCTCTGCCTGGACTCTCTCCTGACGCTCCTGGTCTCTTATGGGGGCAGGAAACTACATCCCCCAAGCTGCCTCATTTGCGGCTGCGTCAACCGCAGGCGCCGAAGCGCCTTAAATTAAGAAGAGGCGTCCCACTGCGCGGGTGCCTCATTCTACGCTGCTGCTCTGCCTCGACTCTCTCCTGACGCTCCTGGTCTCTGGTGGGGGCAGGAAACTACATCCCCCAAGCTGCCTCATTTGCGACCGCTCTGTGGGACGCACATGGGTCGCGCCTGGGTGTGGCTCAGGCGAAGACTAGGCCAAGAGTGGGCCCAACTGTGCCCGTTCGCAGCTGGACAAGGCTGGGCTGGCCCACCCCTCTTGGCTGTCGCTCTGAAAAAATCTACATTCTGCAAGGGTGAGTTTTATTGATAACTTCTAAACTTGAGAGGTTTAAGAAGGTTTATCAAAATGGGAAAACGCAAATGTACTGGTGGGGAACCCGCGGCCCAGCCACCTGCAAAAGTAACCTCAATTGACAAAATGCTCCAGAGGGCCATAGGCGTCTAGCCACTGAAATAGAACTCACGGAGAGTAGGCTCACTCTTGGAAGTGGGGCAGAATCCCCATCAAGTACTGCAAGTATAATACCTCTAATACCTGCCCCCCTGAGGCCCTTACAGAAACTGTAGCTGCCACTCAATCTGCGACTCCCAGTAATCACGATACTACATTAACTAGGTCCTTCTTAATTGCTGCTATGGACAGGGGGAAGAAACAACAGGATCTACTCCTTCATGGGTCTAAACCCAAACAGGTTGATTCCAACAAGCACCCTTTGATTAGTGTTGATTCAACGCCTATTTTGCCTGTCAAATCCAAAGCCAAATCCCGCAGAACCGCCCCACCAAAAGGGGCGGGGAGAGCAGACGCAATCAAACTGGACTGGATAGATGATTTTGTGGGTGTTGTGATGGACTAACTTAAGTGGATGATCCATTCAGAACTTACCCCACTCCTTGATAAATAGATGGTTCTTGAATCCAGGGTAGTCTCTCTGACCAAAGCTAATCAACAGCTAGAACGCCCACTGCTAGAAGCCTCTTCCCCTCACACAAAAACGCCTTCAGGTATTGGTATCCTCGGAACCTCAAAATCCTTGTCCCATGGAAGTTATGCAGTCATGCCCCAGGGTTTGGAGAATGCAGGGTGCGCTGGTTTAAAGAGTAACAACCGTACGCCTGACACCACTCACCAAGATCCTAGAGGCACTTTGGAAAGTAACAGAGTGGCTGACATACTTCCCCGGTAAACCAAGGACTTCATGACTATTGCTCTGCCTCAGGAAGCATGTCCCTGTGTGGTTGTGATGTCTGGGGTTCCTGGACTTAGGGATGGGCTAAAGGAAACCCACACATAATTGAGTAACAAGTGTCTCAATTAGATGGGGAAATTTAGGAACTTCCCTACCTCGATGGCTAATAACATTCTGTTTACACGGCATGTGGGTTGGCTTAGGAAGGGGCCCAGGGATTGTCCTGGCGATTGTGTGGTTATTAATTTTAGAGATCCTGCTGTTGTCCATAATATGTTATGTAAAGGTGGATCCGGACATATGAGGGTCTCTCGGTTGAGTCTACTTCCCCTGGGTTACTTTTATAAGCCCCTCCCACAATTCCAACCAATGTTCCCCCAAGCCGTAAAGAACCTCCCACCTCTGTGCCCTATGTACCATAGTGCCAACCAGCCCTTGCTGGGGAATTTTTTATAACATTTCAGTGTGCAGTAGGTATGGCCCTTTGGACCTTGTTGATTGACTCGATAAAGGTAGTAGATATACTCATGATTCAAGTGTCAAACTACTTAGCAGGGCTATACTTGGGAGGAAGGCGCATGCTTGTTTTAATGATTATAATTGTGTTGGGAATTCAAGATCGGGGCCTCTAGTACCCATACAGCACTGTGAGACCCCAAGCGTACTAGGAGCTCCCCACAAAATGGCTTGTGAGGCTAGGGCTTCTTCTGACCCTTACTGGGGGGTCAGAACCACGTCTAACATTATTCCTTAATGTGTTAAATCCCCCAATAGTTGACAAGCCACTAGAATTAGTGGGAGGGAGTCATATGGCGCACCTCGGAGGAGCAGAGTTAAGTAGGCACTTCCTGGGGAATTATATAAAATTAAGGATACTTTCTTGGAGTGTTGCTAGCCTGGGCCACAAACTGGGTGATCCTGACTGGGGAAATTATATTAACTCCTTTGACATTTGTCGTTTTCAAAAAAACATGGCAAAGCTGAGAAATTAGTTGTCCCAACTTTGCCACATACTGAGTTAATGCGAGGCTGCTCGGGAAGGGAAGACTTTCTGGGGGCCTAATGACAAGGACTGGGGTACACGTGGGGTGTGAGGTGTTGGGGTAAGAAATAGTAGCCAATGACATTCTTTGTGTATTCATTAAACTCCCCAATGGATGTTTAGCTAATATTTATAATATTTTTCTAAGGCCATCAGTTAAGCGCCAGGAATCCACTACTATAGATGTGCTAATTTCACATATAGCTGGCCTCCACCTCGATGGGTCAAAAATATTGGGGGGTGGGGTTATCAGTTTTAAACCTTGGATTTGGTTAACCATCACTCCCTTCCGGAGGAGGATAAAACTTGGTTAATCCCTGCACTCACCATTCCCCCAATTAAAAAGTGGTCCCCCTTGGTTATACAACTAAATGCCTTATCCCTGAATTGCATTATTTTAGCGTGCAATGGAAGAACTAAATCTTATAGAATGGGTACCCACACGTTTAATAAAAATAGGCAGCACTACCCTTACTGATTACATCCTTCTAGATGTTAAACTTTGGCCATTTCTAGAGGATATGGCGGTGGTGCACCGGCACGATAGTGACCACAATACGCTTGAGGTGGGGTTGGAATTTCTACTAGTACAAATCCAGCTAGCTCTCTCTCAACCATTGGACGAGAGGTGCAAGTTAACCAATAATAAACGTATATTCATTGGTCTGCAGTGGCTAGGTCTGAGAGGGCCCGGATATCAATATATGCCAAGGTGGGACAAGCTCTAGAGACATTTTGCACTCTGAAGCCAGGGCATTTGACAAAACAGCTGTATGAAAGGTTTAAGACATAATGATTCCCTTTTTATTAGCTTAAAGGTGGACTTTTTCAGAGAAGCCTGCACCCAATGGCCAAGGAGTAGTATACCGTCCAGGTTTAACAAAGAATGCATATGGCCAAGAGCTCTCTGATTATTGCTATCAAGCCCACTAGGAGGGAAAATATCCAGGAAAAGAGAGTTGCATATAAAACTGTTCTTGCAATGGCAAAAAGGGAATGGGATAGCCAAAACTGGAAACTCCTCCTAGCAGCCGCAAGGGAAAACAATCAAACCCTATTCTGGAATTTATTAGCCACTGGGAATAGGGAAGGAAGATCTAAAATTGACAATAATTTTGCGGCAGAGGCCTGGATAGCCCACTTTACAAATTTATATCAACATAAACTTGATGAGGTCTCAGTTCCGGAACATCCAGTCACCCTACTGTATTTTGGGCCAGAGAGGCATACAGATGATTTTCCCCTGATAACGTGTTCGGCGGTAGAAGAGGCTATTAGAAAGATAGCGCCACGCCTAGCTCCTGGTATCCATAAGATCCCTGTTGATCTGTTTTTATCTGAAATAATGTCTGGACACCCTATCACACTGTGGTTTTTAATGCCATTTAAAATGGAGCCAGTATTCCCAAAACCTGGGCTGGGGCTAAAGTTTCCCCATTTATAAGAAGGGCTGCCCCTTGGACCCTGCCAACTATAGGCCAATTAGCCTATTAGACACCGCCCAAAAACTCTTTAGCAGGGTGATTTTAAGTAGGCCTCAGCACTGTCTTGAAGAGAGTAACATACTTTGTCCCCTTCAAGCGGGCTTTTGAGCCAATTCTTCCACTATTGACCAGGTTTTTAGACTGCAGTTGATTTACTGGTATGTCATACGTTTTGAGAAGGGTATGCTTTATGAAGTTTTTGTTGACCTTAGAACTGCGTTCGACCTGGTCCCTACAACCTGGTTGTGGAAACGTCTAGCTGAATTGGGCGTCTCAACTTACCTCTGCAGTATAATAGAGAGACTGCATCAGAATAACTATCCATAAATCAGATGTGGTAATCTGGGTGAAGTAACTGAGCCAATTCCTGTTAAGCATGCTGTAAGACAGGGTTGTGTTTTGGCCCTCACCCTTTTTACCTTGTTTTTAAATGATTTAGGGTATTTTTTAAATAGTAGTGATAATGACGCCCCTCGTCTAGCAGGCATGAGGGTTCCGGCCGCCATGTTTGCTGACGATACCCTTCTGCTTTTAAAGTCACCTCTGGGGCTCCAGAAACTAATTGATGGTGTTAGCAGATTCTGGGCTGGAAATTAATATCAATAAAACTACATTTATGGCTTTTAATCCCTGTCCTTCCACGTGTTCAAACCCCACCTTGGACGGTGCTCCCCTAGAGCAGGTACACTTTTTTTACTATTTGGAAATTACTCTAGATGAGAAGTTAGATTAGTCATCACAAGTTGCTAAAAAAATAAATAAATTGGAGCAGCAAAGCGGGGAGTTGTTGAAGCTATACAAAGGGTCCCTTTGAAAATTTGTATTGCTGTAGTCCAACTATACACGTACCAGGCACTTGCGGTGCCTTTTATGGGGCAGAAATCTGGGGCCACAAAAAACGAAAACCCTTGACAATGGTAGAAAATGGATGTATAAGGCAGCTATAGTGTTTACCCCTCAGCACTCCTCTACTACCATTGAGGCTTGATTTGGGACTCAGGCCGATATCTGACAGGGTAGAAATTCGTCCTCTAATTTTTTGGAGGCGCATTTGGGCCACTCCTGAATAATTGTTATATAGAAGTGGGCTGGAGGAAAATCTAATTTACCCGAATGCAACAAAACTCCCTAGGATAAAATTTGTCTAGGACTCCTTAAAGGAGATGGGCTTGGCCAATCTCAGGGATGATCCAGTGGGTAGCTGCTCACTAATTACTGCGAAGGAGTTAAAAACCAATTTAAAAACTGCAAAAGCAACAATCTTTTAATTCATTCACAGGGCACTATATCTACCTCATTTTTAGCGATAAAAGATAATTACCATCTGGAAAACGTCTGTGATGACATAGAGCCGAATTTAGCAAACAAAACTCTATGTCCAATTCAGACATGGAAACCCCCCCTCAATAGTTTTAAGCCAAAATGGTTAGGACCTTTGAATAGTATAGATTTTGCGTGTCACATGTGTGGTTTTAAGGGGAGGATGAACCCCATTTGATATTCTTCTGTTCAGCTTACAAAAGGACCATGTACAAAATGGTTGATTCCTATTTGTAGGAAATTAGGCACTACAAGGAATGAGAAAGCTAATAGGATCTTTCAAGCTGACACGACCCCATATCTGGTATTCACGCTGTCTATATTTCTGTTTCATGCTTGGTTGATAAGAAACAGAAAGAACGTTGACTCTTGTTGTGGGATCCTATAACCCATGCACTTATTATTTATTCTATATTACTTCTTATCCTTGGTCTTATTGTATTTATTTACCTGCAAGAGCCATGCATGAATTTTATCTGTATTCTTATGACCCAGTGCTTTGTTTTTTCCTTTTTTAACCTGTTGATTTTGATTTTATCTTCCTGCAGTTACTGTATTTTTATTGTGCATCTCTTTTATGTTATATCACCGAAATAAAGAGTACTGGCTTGGATTAAATATTATACTGATTTAGAAAACTATCAAGCATTTTTTATTGAACTGGAGATCATTAAGACACCAGAAAACGTGTTATTTTATTTTTTAAATTACGTAGTAGAAAGGACCAACTTTACTGCTTGTTTTATTTTGTGGAGCATTTGTGTTATATATTTTACGTCCATTCAATCAGATAAACACATTTCATGTCGTCCAAGATGGCTTTACTCTTCAAAGAGTTACAATGCCAAACTTTCTGCTCTGGTCCCTCTATTGTGTCCATTCATATTCAAAAGTTGAGCGCAATTGAAAAGACTGTTATAAAATAACAATTCTTTCCAAAGGCAAGACGGCAGACTAAGGGACACATGCACCAAGCATTTTTGTCTTCGCAAACGGCCCGTACGCAACGCAAAAAATGCTTTTCCGATGCAGCAAACCCTATTTTGCGATTCGGTAACCTGTTACTGAATCGCAAAATTGGTTTGAGATTCGCTATTAGGAAGGGGCGTGTTTAGGACGTTCCTTACCAAAAACCGAATCGCATCGTTATGCATGAATGTTTTGTGACCGAAATGCGGTCACAAAACATTCGCATTTTGCCACCTACTTAAAGTAGTTGGTAACCCATTCGCAAATGGGAAGGGGTCCCCAAGGCGCCCCTTCTCCTTTGTGAATATTTGTAAAAGCATTTTTTAAGAGCAGGCAATGGTCCCAAGCAGTCGCGGCCGGCATGACTCGCAGATAAGGGGGCGGGAGTCACACGGGGAGGGGGGTAATTTTAAATATAAAAAAAATAGTAAACTTACCTTCGCTGGCCCGGTCCCGTCCCGCGTCGTCTCTGCTCCTGCAATGGCAGCATTGTAATTGGTTAGGACGCCGACCACACAGGAGTCTATGGGGAGGCCATTTTCTCCATGTAGGCTACATGCAGCCTACATGGAGAAAAGGGAGAGTGCGTATGACGGGTTTGGTCAGCCCTGGGGCCGACCAAACAGTCAGCACCCTGAGAGTGGGCAAGCCACTCCTCCCCTGCCCAAGAGCAGGACCGCATTCCCCCAGCTAAACCCTTCTGCTTTCTCTCAGTGCGAGAAGCAGAAACATAAAATGGTATTTATAATACCATTTTATGTTTCTGCTTCTCGCACTGAGAGAAAGCAGTGGGACGACGCTCCTCCGCCCGCATGGAGGAGCCGGACCACTGCTTGCTCTTAAAACATGAAAGGAAGACTTTTCATTTTTATTTTTGTAAAGCATCCCGTTTTTCTTTAAGGAAAAACAGGCTGCTTTACAAAAAAAAGATTGCTTTTTTAAAAGCAATCACGGACATGGTGGTCTGCTGACTCCAGCAGGCCACCATCCCTGTGGGTTTTGCGATTCCTATGGGGTCGCAAGTTGCGACCTACCTCATTAATATTCATGAGGTAGGTCATTTGCGATCCCATAGGAATCGCCGAAAGTGTTCAACACACTTTCATGCATGCCGTTTTGTGATTTCCTAATTGCGAATCGCAATGATTCGCATTTAGGAAATTGCAAAACAGTGTGTTGATGCATCTGGCCCTATGTTGTTTCTTGGTGTGTCGGGGAACATTTGCTTTCCCCTCATCCGCTCAATGTTATTATAGTGTGTTCAAATAACACTGATCAGAAACGTAGCCTTTCTCTAAGATGTCTGCTTATGTGACAGGCTGCTGAAATACATTTTTTGGCCAGCTGTACGCCTGAATCTGAACAACAATACTATTGTCGAGGCTGGATGAGAGGGGGGTCACGTTGAGAACTGTCAGCTATGCGTGCAAGCGCTGTGCAGGCAAAATACCAATAAAAAGTTCTGCTTCAAAAGCTGATGAACAGAGTACTTTGCCGATGGGAAACTGATAAGAGAAACACACACCAAAGAACAGGAAATACAATGCCTACAACCAAGAGAAACAAGGAAAAGTAAAGTGACAAGCACAAGGACCAATAAGAATTGTAGGCAGGATGTAAGTCCCTTTAAAGATATATTTAATACAAAATATTTCACATGTACAGCAAAAGCGCTGTGCAGGCGAAACCTAAAAATGCATTTCTCCCAGATCGTTACGCTCAGCCTGCCTTAGCCTGCTCTGTATTCCCAGCAGTGCTTTAATTGGGCCGGTACTCACCGGTACTGAGTACCGGCACTTCTTTTTTTTCCCTCCAAGAGTACCGGCGCTTCTCTGTTACCAAGGAGAGTACTGGTACTCATTACATCAAGTCGGCGTTTCAGGTCTTGTGAGCATGCGTCACATTTTTACACTGTGACACATACTAACATGATGGCAATTTCACACCGGTTTCACACCGGTAGTGAAATGGCACAGCCGAGCAACGTCTGACGTCACCCGCCAGGTAGATGTTCGGCGCGAAGGAACGAAAGCCCTTTAAAAGGGGCAGTATGGGCTGGTTTTCCCTTTCTTGTTTCCCAGCACAGGAGGGCGGAAAACAGAGCCACAGGATCACGAGGTGACGCACAGAAGAGCACTATCAAGAAGGAATTCGCCAGTCGGACGCAGCGAGGAACCTTCTGCATCAACTCAGGTACATAGGTAAGTACCCTGTGCGCCGCACTCGCCCCAATCTACCCGTGCCCGAAACAAATTAGTGTGCTTTTGTAATGCAGGGGAGGCTGCAGCGCTTCACCCCGGTGCCCTGCATTTCATCTTTCCAAGGGGCTCATCCAATCCTGCGTTCCAGCAGAGGCAGGAACAACACGAAAGGAATCTATTTAATAAATTCCTTGTCTGCTGTTCCTGCCTCTGCTGCTGCGTTTTGCTCTGGTCCTCGCTGCTGGCTCCGCTCCTCTCCCCAAGGGTGTTTCTTCAGGGGGGTTTGTATAGGGTGAACCCCCCAATTATATTTTGCATTCGGTCTGGTTCTGTGGTGTGCATTCAGGCCAGGAGTTGGTACCGTTAAAACATTTGGGCAGCAGCTTAATTGTTATCTGGGCTAGCAGGCCTTTGAAAAATCACAGATGGAAGCATAGAGGTGGAATTTTCCTTTTTGATGGCCCCTGGAGTGTTATACACTTTTGTGGTGGAGATTATTCTTCAGTATTTTGCTGTTTTTATGGTCTTTGTCATTTATGCAACTCTCACATTTACACCAGAAGTGTTGTTTAGATTTGTAGCTGACAAGCGGATTAGTGTATGCCATGGGTACTCACAAACATTTTTGTTTGCCTCAGAGGCGTTTTAAGGCATGGGCAAAGTGGGCTCTGGCCCAGGGCCCCAGCCTTTCGGGGGCCCCTGATAGACCCAGCTCTGTTCTGCAGAGAGTTTTGCCCTGATGACCTTGAATAATTGTTAAACACATTGCTTTAAATACCGTTTCTTGTAATTTATTTTTAATGTGGGTGATGTGGGAGAGTCTATTGCAGACTTGCAGAGAAATGTGTTTAAGTTTCATGCATTATCCATAAAAAGTTTATTTTAGATCCAAACTGGACCTCACATATGAGAAATGGGAGGGTGTCACAGAGATTATTTGCAGTAACATTAGTTAGCGGCTGCTGTGTTACAATATTGAAAACACACAGTCACTGTCCCTGAATATTAAATGTAAACACATTAGAATGTGGACGAGTGTGCATGTGCACTGTCAGTGACCTGGCCAAAGAGGGCATGAAAGAGCTAAAATTGAGTCATAAATTCAAAACTGTTCCAAACAGGGGCCCCCAAAATACGTTTGGCCCAGGGCCCCCAAAATCCTTAAGATGCCCCTGGTTTGCCTAGGATCACACAATTTGGTAACGTGGGGAAGCAAGATTAATCCCAGGTTTTCCGTTTTCACATTGTGCAGTTCAACTGCACAATGTGAAACCAGAAAACTTGGGATTAATCCTGGCTTCTCCACGTTACCAAATTGTGTGATCCTAGGCAATTGTTTATACTTCCCCTCCTTTTTCTTCATTATCACATATAGGAGGACCTCGCAATATGACTTCAGGATTTGCGCTTTACAAAATCCTCCCCTGTGTTTGATTGATAAATTATAATGTTGTTCATGTATAATAGGAACCCAGGCCACTCAAGAGGATGCACATAACGGACTTAACTCTTCGTTCAATATTGGCATTGTTGTCAGGGTGGAGGGAAGAATTCATGTTTTTAAATTCACGTTTGAAAACTATCACTTTAAACGAAAAAATGCTCATCAACGCACTGATATAATCTGATGTATTAAGGATAAGCCGTTCTGCATGTTAATGAAATAACACTTTTTTTTATTTGGAAGAGACTTTATATAATGTTTACACTTTTGCTGCAAGATGTGTTTCAAAATCAATGTTGGTAAAGTTAAGAGGTGCAGGACACCCTAGTTACTTTCTTTAACCTAACCTTTAAATAAATGCTTACATGTTTATTTAACATCTTTTTGATGTCAGTGCTTAGTCGAGTAGACTGCAGCCTAGTGCTGCTGTTGATCAGGGGCTGCACGTAAAGGTCAGTGCTGTATAGCATTCTGTTAGTCCATAACCAGAAAGATAAAGCATACTAAAGATGGTGATACTGGCGGCCCTAAATGTGGAATGCTTAGCCTACAGCAAACTCTTTTGTGGGCCAGTCATGTGCCGTAGGCCCTTGCCTCTCCCTCACACTGTTAGAGCTGTGCACGCAGCAGACTATTTTCACTGTGGTACTCTTGTGTCGGGACTCAGGAAAGACACTGTGCAGGCAGAGAAAGTCAGGGTCAAACCAGTTAGGTTAGATGTGCTCCGCAGCTACACTGATTCTCCTCTGCCCGCCCTCACCACCTGAATGGGCAACTGTGGCTATTAGAGCAGCACTTTTAGAAGCAAGGCAGAGCAAAGAAAGCAGGCCTGCCCCAGGTTTAGCTGGTACTTGCTAGATGTTCAAGAAGTAGGGTGGGGGTTGGTGTTGTGGTTACTCAGTGGCCTAATGCATCCACTTAAATAATGTGTGTTTGGCCTCTTGGTCTCAGCTTTAAACCTCAGGAGGTCACTCAGCCTTTCATCCTTCTGAGGTCGATCAAATGAGTAACATTGACTTGGTTAATAACATACATCTTTCAGAAAGCACCAAAATACCTTAAGGGATAAATATACACTTTATTAATAAGTTCTCATCGAACATTTTCTTCTGTTGTGTGTGGTTCTACTGCCAATTGCCACTGATCATATTGAAACCCCTTTCTTTAATTCAGACCTCCTCCACTTGCTTTGCTACTACGTAAGGGTCCCTTTACTATAGTTCAAGGAAGGGGGTTTCTTGGCTTGGGATTGGCATCTTCCACCATTTCGCCACGCCCCACCCTGGTTTCATCAGTATGCCCTTTAAATCAATACCTTTGTCTACCGCCTCTCCTTTTTAGTTGGATACTCAATGGTGTTTGTTAGGAAATCTCAGGCCCCTGCCTCTCCCCATCCATCCAGCACAGGATAGCAGTTTCCTATCAGCTCAGCGAGACAGCTGTCTGGAGGGGGATTCAGCTGACTGAGCAGGTTAGACTGCTTCGGGAGGGAGCTGTGGCAATCTACACCAGATGGAAAAACAGGGAGAGAGAGACTGATGAGAGGACAGGAACAGCGTTTACTAAATTATGTAAACCCAGGGCAGTCGGGATGTGTAATTTCATCATTACAGCAATATTACGTCAAAGGCACACTGATTAAAAATCTAAAGGTAGCTCTGTTCTGCAGCGAGCTTCACCCTGATGACCTTGAATAATTGTTTAATCAGATCGTTTGAAATAGCATTTTCATTTAATTTATTTTTAATGTATGTGATGTGTGAGAGTTTAATACAGACATTTTGCCGAGAATTTTTGTTTGTTTCATGCAACATCCATTAAAGTTTCTTTTAGATCAAAACAGGACCTCGCATATGAGAAATGGGGGTGTCACAGATTATTTGCAGTAATATTGGTGAGCTGCTGCTGTTACAATATTTAAAACACATGTCACTTTCCATGAATATTAGATGTAAAAACATTTAGAATTTAAACGAGTGCACCTGTGCACTGTGAGTGACCTGGCCAAAGAGGACATGAAAGAGCTGGAATTAGATCATAAATTCAATACGGTTTCAGTCACGGGCCCCCAAAATACATTTGGCCCAGGGCCCCCAAAATACAATAGGCCCAGGGCCCCAAAAAATGCTTACGATGTCTGTCCTACACACACAGTGGGGCAGATTTACAAGCCCCTTGCGCCACTTTTGCGTCACTTTTCCCATATTAAAAGTGACACAAAAGTGGCGCAAGGGGCTTGCAAATCTGCCCCAGTGTGTTTAGTGCAAGCAGCCTTCTGGCCTCAGTTTGTAAAGCAGCTCACTTGTGAACTGTAGTAATGAATGTCATATCTCCTTAAAACCACGTAGGTGGTGTCGCTGCACTGTGCTGAGTTATTCACTGAGGGTACAGAGGGTAGACTGGCATAGGAACCAGAGGGTGCATAGGTACCAGGGGGTAGAGATGCAGTACATTGAGGGTACAGAGGTGGATTTACCAGTGCCTTGAGACCCTCACAGGTGAGTAGCCACGCTTAACAAGCACTGATTGATTTATTGACCAGAGGGTATAGATGAAGTGTACTGAGGGCGCAAAGATACCAGATGGTAGAGATGTAGTCCATTGAGGGTGCAGAGGCAGAGATGTTACAGTGTAGAGATGCAGTGCCCTGAGGGTGCGGAGGCAGAGGGCAGAAATGCAGTGCAGTGAGGATTCAGGGGAGGGATGTCAGAGGGTACCAAAGGGTACAAGAGAACACATGGACAGTGGCACAGGATTGTGCAGGGGGAACAGAGCCAAGACCACCAGAGGGTACAGAGTCAGGGACTGCAGAGGGTTCCGGTACAAAGAAACTACTGAGAAAGTGGCTCCCGTGGGCAGATGGGTAGGTTACCCAGGGAACATAGAGGCAGGGCACCAGGGCTTACAGAAGAATATCAGGGTACATAGATCTGTGAGGAGATCAGGGGTACTCTATTCTTTCCTTACTCTTGCACTTTTTATTAGGTCCACCTCTGAATACTCCTCCTTTAATAATCCTTTTGTTCCCCTCGGGTACTCTTCTCAAAGTATAATGCCTCCTCTCATTTACACTTCTCAACCACCTGAGTCCAAGCTCTCATGTGCCAGCCATCCAACATAAGTACCATATTTAAGGTGTGGGCATGGGAAACTCTCAAATGTGAACGTCCCAAAATTTACCTCAATAACTTGGCTACAGAATTGATGATTCGGAAACAGTGTTAAACTTCAATTTCATGAGGCAATGTGTCCTCGAGTCAAGGCACCTCCACACACATCAAAACTACAATAGATCCAGTAACGGCCCAATCAATAACTAAGGTCTAGATCAGCAGAATAAGTTTAAAAGATTTATTACATAAATTAAACCATTATGATGAAGTCACCCATAAAGGCTATCAGTACATAGAGCATTACAGGATAGTGCAAAGTCAGAATTATTCTAAGTCCCAAATGAGCACCAAAATCGATAGAGAAATTAGCATTATCTGTAGTAGAATTTCAAAGTCTTTTGGCAAACCCCTAAAATCAGGGGTTTATATAGGAAAACGTATCATAAAACAGAATAGAAAGTGCAGGTTGAGCGAAACTATCATCGTATTAGCAAATCAGAGCACAGTTTTATTAAACATCATATTGCCTTAGTGCTTAAATACTATCCCACTATATGAATATTCATTCTGGCCACTCTAGCTAATGTCATGCGGAGATGGCATGACAAACTAGTTACATGAACAGCAAACTGGTATGAATGAATAGGGCACAGTGAACTAGCAGAATTGAACTAGTTGATGTGCAACAGTAGTGTGATCGTGCTACCCAGAGTTGCAGTGTAAAAATCACTCAATAGCGAAGTGATATTGGGGGCGTGGTCTGGCCACGAAGGAAGATGGCCGCCTGAACGTGCAGCTCCGCTTCAGGACGGACCCCTGACGGAGGCGGCGCTCTTCACAACACAGCCAGGACTTCCCCAGTAACAGATATGAAACCGCATCACAGCGGCTACACTCGTGGCTGAATTTCGGAACCGAATGACCCTTTTTAGGGTTAATTCTGACTGAAAGACATTCCGCACCGGCAAGCGCATATTGGGCCTTGAGACACGACAAGGCCTCGGCTCTTGCGTAACTGGAACGCCCCACTCGCTGCCTTCCTGAGAGGGTTTTGCTATTGCACATAGCGGAAATGAGACTGCATCCTCCTGGGCTCCAGTAATTTCAAATTGGTTAAGAATTGCCATTGCCTTATAAAATTGACTTGTGGCTGAATCCTGTGACCGAATGTGAGAAGTTGGCCTGGCATATGCTGTCCACTAATTATAGTGGGCACCTTGCACCAGTCCAAATCGACTCTTATGGTAGATAGGTTAAAGACAACCTTATTGAAAGCTATCCTAGTGGTAGCTATGGAGAGCAGCCTTCAGGCTAAGTCTTGAAGGAATGTAAAGCAGCTTGTTTTACCAGTCTATAATCTCTTGAGTGACCAAATGAAAGAGCACCACACCAGGTATATATTCAAAATATATGTATTTATTGCTAAACACACCCCTCTAGTCTCTTTATGAGGCTAGAGTTCGAAGTACATAGGTTATAAGATCTTAAATCACAGTAATAGCACAAATACACGTTTGGGCCCTAGGGCGTACCAAACCATATACCAATAAAGTGGTATGCGAACCACGACTGAACTAGACACTAGGCCTAGAGCCTCTAGAAGTGCTTGGACCACAAGGAACCACCCAAGGTAGTGACACAGGGGACCCACGGGAGACGCGTGCAGTGTAAATACACAACCGCGATACGCCGTTAACTTCTATGGAGAAAGTCGGGATCGGGAAAATAGAGGAAAGGGACACTTTAAAGAGGACTAGGACAAAACCCTTTGAGATCTAGGACTTTGAAGAGTCTCTACCCACGGGAGCGCCGGAGTACTCGTGTTACCTCACCCAGGGAAGCCGGGTGCATAGGTGCCTTTCGGGGTCGGGTTTCGTCGTCGATTCGAATGGCGATCTGCTGCAAAGTGCTGCTGGCGGCCAAGAGAAAAGTGTCCGGGTGGATCCAAGAGTGGATCGGAGTTCTGGTGAACCTGAAAGCAGAGGGGACAGAGTCTGAGTCACTAGCCAGTGACCAGGAAGGCGATGGACAGATGCCCACCGATGTCGAGTGCTTCAGGTGCGTTGACGGTCGTCTTGACTCTTCAGCCATGAGGTCCGGGAGGCGTTGTCGGCGACCAGGAGCAGGATTCGGGCTGGTGCTCTATGTCTGTCGAGTGCTGAGGTGTCGGCGACCGGATTGGACCCAACAAGCCTTGGCAACGGCAAGTCTCGAGTAAGATGTAGATCGTCGATGGTGCAGACCAGCAAGGTCTGTGGAACTCACCCAGCGAGGGTAAGTGAGGGCAGGCCTGGAGCAACCAGGATGCCAAGTAAGGAAAAGATTGGCCTTCGTTAAGGGCTACTAGCCAACGGGCTAGCGACCGCGAAGGAGCCTCGTGACGCCGCACGTGGAGCTGGCTTACAGGACCCTCGTGGAGTGGGGGCCAGTGATCTTCGGTGCAGGTGGTGCTGGAGGCTAGGGCTACTCGGAGCCCAAAGCACGACTTCTTGGGAGACCCAGAAGATGGTGCACTTGCAAGTGTGCTCGGTGTCCAGGGGTCACGGTCTCAAGTCACCCACGATAGCCACGGGCCTCAGCTTTGCTGGGGACTCAGGGTAGCCTCGGGGAAGTCTGAGAATCCACCTCTGGTGATGCGATGACTTCGGCGTCCGACGGGAGCTTCAGAAATGCGAACCGGACAGATGCTTCTTTGGTGCCTGCCAAGCAGGGGAGTCACTCCTTGACCCCAAGGGAGATTCTTCAGTCCTCTAATCGTGAGTAGAGCGTCGAAGGTCCAGGATTCAGTTTCAGAGTTTCGTCCAGGTATAATCTAAAGTCCTAAGGACTGGGTTCCTACCTTTATTCTAAAAATAGGGGTTGGACTACTCTGTGGCCCCACCTAGGGGTGGGTCAGGGCAGAGGGGTGGCTACACCCCTTTCCCTTTGTCCAGTTCGTGCCAAAGCAGGGGCTGCAAGCCCCTGATCCGGTTTGAACTGGGGTATGCACAGGGACACCAAATGTGCCCCCAGTGCAGGACTTCAAAGCACCCGAAAGTGCTCCCGCCCAGCCCCAATACACATTATCCTGTCTGGGGAGGTGGTCACACCTCCCTGGGACAGGAAACCTATTGTCCAGGCCTCCCCTGCCGGAGTTTCGTCCAGCAGCAGGAGGCCAGACTCGTGTCTGTGGCAGCAGCATCCATTTTGTGATGCCAGGGCTCTGGAAAGAAGTTACCGGACTCGTCAGAGTTAACATGTCTTTCCCTCTAGAAGGGTGGAATGCTACCCCCGCCGCCAGGATTGGCGGGGGGTAGTATCCCAAGATGTTTGACACCAAACACGACATGTTTAGGTGCAGCCATTCCAAAGTTAGCATTTTACCGCGAGGATATAATGCGCTTAAGAGTATATGGTCAGGCTGCACTACAAACAGCATCAGAGATGGTCTCCGAACGCTGCAGAGGGGCCCTGCTCATGCAGGGGCACCCTCTCACATAGGAACCATGCACTCTGCCTTTAGGATTGATAAGGCCTGCCTTAGGAGTGACTTATAGGTTTCTGTGTGTATGTATTTCGTGATATAGGTAACCTATATCACAGTAAGGGGTGCATGCACCACCTTACCCAGGCTGCAGTAGCAGACCTGTGGTGTCAGTTTGGATGGCCTTCCAGGGGTGGCATAATACATGCTGCAGCCCCTGGCAGGCCTCTGAGGTACCTATGCCCTTGGTACATAGTATACCATATACTAGGGACTTATAAGGGCACTCCAGATCCCAATCAGAGATGTGCCTAAGGCACATGGAAACCATTTTAGAGAGGAAGCAGCTAGGCTGGGGTTCTGATTAGCAGGGCCCCAGCCAGACTAATGTTGAAAAACAGTGAAGCATCAGCAAAAAGTGGGGGTACCCATGTGAAGCAGATCCTACTCTCCTACACAACCCCCCCCCAAACGTAGGGACATTAAACTAACCTTGCCCAGTTAAGTCTTCATGTTCTAAGTGGAAATACCTAGAGTCCATCTGCATTCGCATGGTTACTCCCAGGCCTATGTTCCACTGTAAAGTCCATCCCCTGTAGGGAAATGGACCACCTAAGCAGTTTGGGGTTTTCACCCTTCATTTGTTTTAGCCATAAGAGGGGCTTATGGTCTGTCTGAACCAGGAAGTGTGTACCAAACAAGTATGGCCTCAACTTCTTCAGAGCCCAGACCACAGCAAAGGCCTCCCTCTCTATGGCTGACCAACGTTTCTCTCTAGGGGTCAGCCTTCTGCTAATAAAGCTACTGGCTGATCCTGACCTTCTTCATTCAATTGTGACAGTACAGCCCCTACCCCCAATTCAGATGCATCTGTTTGAACAATGAACTTCTTGGAGTAATCCGGACTCTGCAGAATTGGAGCAGTGCACATGGCCTACTTGAGGTCATCAAATGCCTTTTGACAGCTAGCTGTCCACTGAACCTTTTTGGGCATTTTCTTAGAAGTTAAGTCATTCAAGGGTGTCACTATTGATCCATACCCCTTGACAAATCTCCTATAGTACCCAGTCAGGCCTAAGAAGGCTCTCACCTGAGTCTGGGTAGTGGGAGCAGTCCAGTCCATGATGGTCTGGATCTTGCTCTGCAAAGGTTGAACCTGGCCTCCACCCACAAGGTGGCCCAGGTACACAACCTGACTCTGCCCTATCTGGCACTTAGTGGCCTTGATAGTCAGGCCTGCCTTTTGCAGGGCCTGTAAAACATTCCTGAGGTGGACCAGGTGATTCTCCCAGGTGGAGCTAACGACAGCAATATCATCTAGATAAGCTGCACTATAGGCTTCCAGTCCTGTGAGAACTGTGTTCACCAACCTCTGGAAAGTGGCAGGTGCATTCTTCAGACCAAAGGGCATTACCACAAATTGATAATGCCCACTAGGGGTTGAGAATGCTGTCTTGGGCTTTGCAGTATCAGCTAGTCTGATCTGCCAGTAGCCAGCTGTTAGTTCAAATGTGCTGAGATATTTGGCAGAGGCCAAAGTATCTATGAGCTCATCTGCCCTGGGTATTGGATGGGCATCAGTCCTAGTGACTGCATTGAGACCCATGTAGTCTACACAAAACCTCATCTCTCTTTTTCCACCACTGGTGTGAGGTTTCGGTACTAGGACTACTGGACTAGCCCAAGGGCTATCTGAGGGCTCAATTACTCTCAATTCCAACATTTTCTGGACTTCAGTCCTGATACAGTCCCTGACATGGTCAGGTTGCCTATAAATCTTGTTTTTAATAGGCACTGTCCCCAGTGTCCACTTCATGAGTGCACCAGGTGGTCTGACTGGGTGTCAGTGAAAACATATGTCGAAACTGATTGAGGACTTGCCTGCAATCAGTTTGTTGCTGGGTAGTGAGGCTGCCTGCCAAGGCTACACCATCAACTGACCCATCGTCAGGGTTCTGTGAGAGCAGGTCAGGAGTGGGTCACTCTCTTCCTCCTGCCCTTCATCAGTAGCCATGAGCAAGCCCATGTCTGCCCTGTCCACATATGGCTTTAGTCTGTTGACATGGAGAACCCTGTGGGGACTCCTGGGTGTTCCTAGGTCCACTAAATAAGTGACCTCACCCTTCTGCTCAACAATAGTGTGGGGTCCACTCCATTTATCTTGGAGAGCTGCTGGGGCGAGTGGCTCCAACACTCCACACCTTCTGTCCTGGCTGGTAAACAGTCAGAACAGCTCTTTGGTCATGCCAGGCCTTCTGAAGTTCCTGGCTAGCCTCAAGGTTCTTGGTTGCCTTTTTCATGTACTCAGCCATCCTGGAGCGGAGACCAAGTACATAGTCCACTATATCTTGCTTTGGGGGCTTGAGAGGTAACTCCCATCCTTCCTTCACCAAGCACAGTGGACCCCTCACAGGGTGGCCAAACAGAAGTTCAAAAGGGCTGTAACCAACCCCTTCTGAGGCACCTCCCTATATGCGAATAAAAGGCAGGGCAAGAGTATGTCCCATCTACGCCTAAGCTTTTCTGGGAGCCCTTTAATCATGCCCTTCAAGGTTTTGTTGAATCTCTCAACTAAACCATTGCATTGTGGGTGATAGGGTGTGGTGAACTTATAAGTCACTCCACACTCCTTCCACATTGCTTTTAAGTACCCAGACATGAAGTTAGTACCCCTGTCTGATACTACCTCCTTAGGAAAGCCCACTCTTGAGAAGATTCCCAGGAGGGCCCTTGCCACCACAGGTGCTGTAGTGGTCCTGAGGGGAATAGCTTCTGGGTACCTGGTGGCATGATCCACTACCACCAGGATAAACCTGTGCCCAGAGGCTGTTTGGGGATCCATGGGACCAACAATGTCAATCCCTACCCTTTCAAAGGGCACCCCCACCACAGGTAGTGGTATCAGGGGGCCTTTGTAGTGCCACCTGCTTTGCCACTGGCTTGGCAGGTTACACAGGAGCGACAAAACTCCTTACTGTCTTCAGACATGTGGGGCCAGTGAAAGTGAGGGACAATTCTGGCCCAAGTCTTGTTCTGGCCCAGGTGACCTGCTAAGGGAATATCATGGGCTAGGGTCAATAGGAAGCCCCTGAACTTCAAAGGTATTACCAACCTCCTGGTAGCACCAGGCTTGGGGTCTCTACTCTCTGAGTACAGGAGTCCATCATCCCAATACACTGTATGGGGACCACTAGCTTTCCCAGCAGCCTCAGCAGCAGCTTGCTGTCTGAGGGGTTCAAGGGAGGGGAAGCTCTGCTGCTCCTGGCTCAGATCTGCCCTAGAAGGTCCCCCTGTCCCCAAGAACTCAACCTGGTCAGGTTCAAGTTCCTCTGGGACAGTTCCTTCTTCAGGGCTGAGATCATCCCCCTCAAGGGACTGATCTTCCTCCTGAGCCAAGGGGGAAGGCACTGCCTTAACCCTACTACTCCGCCTCTTGGAAGGCACTTGGTCCATTCTTCCAGAATCCAAGGCCTGTTCAGTGCTAGACATTTTGGCTTGTGACCTGGTCACAGCAAACACATCTGCAGGGATCCCCAGCATTTCTGCATGGGTCCTGAGCTCCACTTCTGCCCAAGCAGAAGTTTCTAAGTCATTGCCAAGCAAGCATTCGACTGGTAGGTTTGCACTTACCACAACCTTCTTAAGGCCAGTTACCCCTCCCCAGGAGAAGTTAACAACTGCCAGAGTATGGTCTGTTCTGACATTGCTAGCATTGGTCACTTGGTAAATCTCACCAAGCATAACTTGCCCAGGTAGCACAAGCTCTTGTGTCACCATTGTGACACTTGCCCCTGTGTCCCTAAATGCCAAAGCCTCACGTCCATTGATTAAAGGCTGTTGTCTGTACTTGCCCAGATTACTGGGACTCACAGTGGAGGTCACATCCATGCCTCCATCACAGACTAACACAGCCTGAGTCAGTTCCTCTGACTAAGTCAGAGCCCAACTCCGTTCCCAGGGTGAACCCTACTAAACCCTTTGCTGGAGCACTTCCACCAACTGTACTAGGGGGAACAGGTGCCTTAGGGGCATTGGTGGGTGCTGGACTGGAGTCTTTGGACTTGGTGCAATCACTGGTCCAGTGGGTCTTTTGCTTACAGACCTTGCACCATGGTTTTCTTTGGCCTTTACCCTTGGTAGACTGGGAATCCCCACCAGAAGAAGATTTTTGGGGGCCTGATGAAGACTTTTGATCTTTACCCTTCTCCCCACCCTTGTCAGAGTTCTTAGCATCTTGCTTCTTGGTTTCCCCACCTTGGTTCTGTACCTTCTGCTTCACCCTGGTTCTGACCCATTTGTCTGCCTTCTTTCCCAATTCTTGGGGAGAGGTCAGATCAGAGTCAACCAGGTATTGATGCAACAGCTGATTTTGACAGTTATTAAGAATCTGCTCCCTCATTATCAGATTATACAATCCTGAGAAGTCACACACCTTACTGCCCATCAACCAGCCTTCCAGAGCCTTGGCAGAACAATCCACATAGTCTACCCAGTCTTGAGTCTGTGCTTTTGGGTGTCTCTGAACTTCAACCTGTACTGTTCAGTGGTTAGGCCAAACCCATCAATAAGAGCACTCTTCAAGACCTTGTAATTGTCAGCATCCTCCTCTCTAACAGTGAGGAGCTTGTCTCTACCTTTGTCAGCAAAGGAGAGCCACAAGATTGCTGCCCACTGCTCCTGAGGGACCTTCTGTACTTTACAGGCCCTCTCTAAAGCAGTTATCCATTTGTGGATATCATCCCCACTCTGGTAGGGAGGGACAATCTTGCTCAGGTTCCTATGGTCATAGGACCTTTCCCTATCTCTAGGGACATGGCTGCCACCATGGGACTCTAGTCCCAACTTTCTTCTCTCTCTAAGGAGATCTAGGGATTCTCTATCTAAAGCTAATTGCTTTTTTCTGAGTTCCAGCTGAGTTTCCTCATACTGGACTAGCCTCTTTCTTCTCTCATGAGAGGATTCTCTCCTATGAGATGAGACAGAGCTCCCTATAGAGGTGCCAGAGTGGTTAGACTCCTGAGAAGGAGACCTAGACCTTCTGGGCACACTCTTAATCCTTCCTGGGGGACAAAGAGGGCATCATTTTGATCATCCTCATCATCCACAGGAGGGATTGGGTTTTCCAGGTCAGGGTCATTATCACCCTCCTGGCCAGTTTCAGAGGGGGGGCTGGGGGTACTGGTACCCCTAGCGTCCTCCTCTTCTTCTGCCCCACCCTCAGCTCCTACCCCTTCAGTCCCTACAGGCTTACTAAGGTCATAAGCCACCAACAACTCCTTGAGGTGTTGGGTGGTGGGGCTTTGGCCTGTCCTTATTTTTCTCAAGTTACATAAAGCTCTCAATTCCAAGAATGGGAGTGTATCATACTTGGAGGGTGGAAGCTCAATGGCTTCCTGCAAGGATTCTTTGGATCCTGCCCTTAAAGACATTACTAGTGTGGTGTGGTGTATGCACTACCTACTCTAGTGTGGCCTACTAAACTCTCTTGAGTTGTAGAAAGGGTTGTGCTATCCCTTAACACACAACTCTAAGTTCAGTAGAACTTACTGTTATTCTAAGCTTAAATTATATGTACCTTGGGTACCTTTAGTGGTTTTCAGTTGATCAATTCAATTGAGATTATCTGGTAAAACAATAGCAAGCTGGAATCCCACACGCTGCACACCAATGTGAGAAGTTGGCCTGGCATATGCTGTCCACTAATTATAGTGGGCACCTTGCACCAGTCCAAATCGACTCTTATGGTAGATAGGTTAAAGACAACCTTATTGAAAGCTATCCTAGTGGTAGCTATGGAGAGCAGCCTTCAGGCTAAGTCTTGAAGGAATGTAAAGCAGCTTGTTTTACCAGTCTATAATCTCTTGAGTGACCAAATGAAAGAGCACCACACCAGGTATATATTCAAAATATATGTATTTATTGCTAAACACACCCCTCTAGTCTCTTTATGAGGCTAGAGTTCAAGTACATAGGTTATAAGATCTTAAATCACAGTAATAGCACAAATACACGTTTGGGCCCTAGGGGTGTACCAAACCATATACCAATAAAGTGGTATGCGAACCACGACTGAACTAGACACTAGGCCTAGAGCCTCTAGAAGTGCTTGGACCACAAGGAACCACCCAAGGTAGTGACACAGGGGACCCACGGGAGACGCGTGCAGTGTAAATACACAACCGCGATACGCCGTTAACTTCTATGGAGAAAGCCGGGATCGGGAAAATAGAGGAAAGGGACACTTTAAAGAGGACTAGGACAAAACCCTTTGAGATCTAGGACTTTGAAGAGTCTCTACCCACGGGAGCGCCGGAGTACTCGTGTTACCTCACCCAGGGAAGCCGGGTGCATAGGTGCCTTTCGGGGGCGGGTTTCGTCGTCGATTCGAATGGCGATCTGCTGCAAAGTGCTGCTGGCGGCCAAGAGAAAAGTGTCCGGGTGGATCCAAGAGTGGATCGGAGTTCTGGTGAACCTGAAAGCAGAGGGGACAGAGTCTGGGTCACTAGCCAGTGACCAGGAAGGCGATGGACAGATGCCCACCGATGTCGAGTGCTTCAGGTGCGTTGACGGTCGTCTTGACTCTTCAGCCACGAGGTCCGGGAGGCGTTGTCGGCGACCAGGAGCAGGATTCGGGCTGGTGCTCGATGTCTGTCGAGTGCTGAGGTGTCGGCGACCGGATTGGACCCAACAAGCCTTGGCAATGGCAAGTCTCGAGTAAGATGTAGATCGTCGATGGTGCAGACCAGCAAGGTCTGTGGAACTCACCCAGCGAGGGTAAGTGAGGGCAGGCCTGGAGCAACCAGGATGCCAAGTAAGGAAAAGATTGGCCTTTGTTAAGGGCTACTAGCCAACGGGCTAGCGACCGCGAAGGAGCCTCGTGACGCCGCACGTGGAGCTGGCTTACAGGACACTCGTGGAGTGGGGGCCAGTGATCTTCGGTGCAGGTGGTGCTGGAGGCTAGGGCTACTCGGAGCCCAAAGCACGACTTCTTGGGAGACCCAGAAGATGGTGCACTTGCAAGTGTGCTCGGTGTCCAGGGGTCACGGTCTCAAGTCACCCACGATAGCCACGGGCCTCAGCTTTGCTGGGGACTCAGGGTAGCCTCGGGGAAGTCTGAGAATCCACCTCTGGTGATGCGATGACTTCGGCGTCCGACGGGAGCTTCAGAAATGCGAACCGGACAGATGCTTCTTTGGTGCCTGCCAAGCAGGGGAGTCACTCCTTGACCCCAAGGGAGATTCTTCAGTCCTCTAATCGTAGAGCGTCTTAGGTCCAGGATTCAGTTTCAGAGTTTCGTCCAGGTATAATCTAAAGTCCTAAGGACTGGGTTCCTACCTTTATTCTAAAAATAGGGGTTGGACTACTCTGTGGCCCCACCTAGGGTGGGTCAGGGCAGAGGGATGGCTACACCCCTTTCCTTTGTCCAGTTCGCGCCAAAGCAGGGGCTGCAAGCCCCTGATCCGGTTTGAACTGGGGTATGCACAGGGACACCAAATGTGCCCCCAGTGCAGGACTTCAAAGCACCCGAAAGTGCTCCCGCCCAGCCCCAATACACATTATCCTGTCTGGGGAGGTGGTCACACCTCCCTGGGACAGGAAACCTATTGTCCAGGCCTCCCCTGCCGGAGTTTCAGCAGCAGGAGGCCAGACTCGTGTCTGTGGCAGCAGCATCCATTTTGTGATGCCAGGGCTCTGGAAAGAAGTTACCGGACTCGTCAGAGTTAACATGTCTTTCCCTCTAGAAGGGTGGAATGCTACCCCCGCCGCCAGTATTGGCGGGGGGTAGTATCCCAAGATGTTTGACACCAAACACGACATGTTTAGGTGCAGCCATTCCAAAGTTAGCATTTTACCGCGAGGATATAATGCGCTTAAGAGTATATGGTCAGGCTGCACTACAAACAGCATCAGAGATGGTCTCCGAACGCTGCAGAGGGGCCCTGCTCATGCAGGGGCACCCTCTCACATAGGAACCATGCACTCTGCCTTTAGGATTGATAAGGCCTGCCTTAGGAGTGACTTATAGGTTTCTATGTGTGTATGTATTTCGTGATATAGGTAACCTATATCACAGTAAGGGGTGCATGCACCACCTTACCCAGGCTGCAGTAGCAGACCTGTGGTGTCAGTTTGGATGGCCTTCCAGGGGTGGCATAATACATGCTGCAGCCCCTGGCAGGCCTCTGAGGTACCTATGCCCTTGGTACATAGTATACCATATACTAGGGACTTATAAGGGCACTCCAGATCCCAATCAGAGATGTGCCTAAGGCACATGGAAACCATTTTAGAGAGGAAGCAGCTAGGCTGGGGTTCTGATTAGCAGGGCCCCAGCCAGACTAATGTCGAAAAACAGTGAAGCATCAGCAAAAAGTGGGGGTACCCATGTGAAGCAGATCCTACTCTCCTACACCGAATGACCCTTTTTTGGTGTTAGTTATGACTGGAAGAACTTTGACACTGGCAAGTGCATATTGAATATTGGAACACAGCTGCGTAGCTGAAGCACCTCACACGCTGCCTTTCTGCGCTGCCATTGATATTTCAATTGTCAGCGCCTTAAACTTTGATTTAAAACCTCTTCAATTGTCATCTGGAAAACTTTACAAGGAGAACATTAACGAGCAGCGTTTTCAAGAGAAATAATACTTCCTGTATCTCCGTGCGCTAGTTATTTTTCAGAATGTGACCAGTTAGACTTACATTGTTCCTTAAAAGCTATTATTCATGATAACTCAGCACTAAGAATTCAGTGGCTGTAACCACTGGTGATTGCTTGCTTGTAATATTTTCCTGGTACTTCAATTTGACTATGCTTATTCTGGGTCTTCTTGTGAGATGAACTTCACGTTGCATAGCGATACTGATTTACCGCCTTTGGATATATAATGCGTGAGGAAATTTTGTGACGCACTACATGCCACAAGCCTAATGTCTTGAACATTCTACCAGCCTTACACTGAATCTCTATGGAAGTTTCATGATTTTATACACAATATAGTAAACGCTTAGTCTTCTTCCCCTCATAAATATAAACTGCTACTCATTTATACTGATATTGTTTTAACAGTTTTGAAGTATTATGTGAGGAAGAATCTCCTGTGCCATATTAAGTGACAAACACTAAATATCTCGAGTTATGATATTGTGTACAACGCCATATATGACAGAATACTTTTGTCACTGCTATTAGTTAGGGATTGCCACACTCATTTTGCAAGCACCTCGTAGGTTAAGTGTGGTAAATCCAGTCTATAATTCTCATATTTAACAGAAAGTGCTGTAATTAACTGCATTTGAGTGACAATCGCTTCATGTGTGACTGGTCCCCGCAACATTTTCGAAGAAGTCGCTTTACGAATGTCTAATCACAAGAACGGGAACAAAAACTCTAAGCCGTCCCTTTTTGCAGTTGCACATAAACAATTGCGCATTATGACTACGAAAGGTTCGCCTTCACCATTACCTAATTCATCTTTGGTCACTTCAACTGCAACGTCAGGAGCAACTATGGATCGCATTTTACAAGAAATTTCGACTATCAGTTGCGGTTTAACGGAGATGGGCGCTAACATTTCTTCTCTTACGGCAGAAACTAAATCCATTAGAGCAGATATTGTACAATTTCATAATAAAACGGATGGGCTGGACCAACGATTAACAGTAGTAGAAACCAGACTTCACTCAGTACAAAGCAGAGATCAAGACCTTCTACTTTTTCGCAGCAAGCTTGTTGACTTAGAAGATCGTAATAGACAAGATAATATTCGCTTCTTTGGTTTTCCAGAGAAAATTGAAGGCCAGAATGCTCACTCTTTTTTTATGCAATGTCCTTCCCAAATTACTTGGTACCACATTTGATCCATCACTGGAAATTCAACGCGCTCACCGTATTGGTCCTCCACGTAGAGTCTTGGACTCTCGACCAAGACCCCTAATTGCCTACTTCTTGAGACATGAGCAAGTAAGACAGATATTAATGTTGGCACGCACGCAAGGCTCATACATTTATGATGGACATGAAATTCACATGGCAGCTGACCTTGAGAGAAACCAACGAAAGGAGAAAGTCATTCTTAGCTATGAGACCACAACTAAGGAAGTTAGATATCAAATATGGCTTGTTTGACCCAGCTCGTTTCCGTATCACCAAAATGGCGAATCAAAAGACTTTTATAATCCTGAAGATTTACAACATTTCCTAGACAGCTTATCAATTCAGGATATGGACGTACAGCATACTCCTCATGACCAGTCTGTTCAAAGTTCTAGACAGCCTCAACAGTTGCTAGATGGCAGACGTCGCAACATTGGTGAAACTCGTCATCGTGGCAGGGACATTGAACGAACTATTCGTACACATGAGGATAAAACATCTGCCTTGCAGTCAGTAGCTACCTTCACACAAGATCAGCGTAGAGATAAGTCTAGCTCTCCCTTAAAATCTACCTCAGATGGAGAATAGGCATTGTTGATGTATACTATCATCATAGATATGATCTCAGTTAATATCCTTTTTCATGAATATTTTCAGGTTCCTTAAGTCAAGTTAATCTATAATTCTTATGCTTCATAGGAACTTAGCTTCTTCAACTTGGAAAGATGAGTACTACCTACATTTATTATGTGTTATTATAATGTATTAGATAGTATTTAAATTTATAAATGTATTCACTATATATTTTATTTAAGACCTTTTAACAGAGGAATTTTATTTTATGTAATAATTACAACTATATATTATAACTATCATCTGTTATATATGGTGAAACATGCTTTGAATGTTTTGTTGTCTTCACCTTCTATGAATAGGTTCCTTATTCATCCACGTATTACTGATATTATCTATTAGATAACATTTATATTTATAATTACTTATAAGTTTATATTATCAAATGCTGTTTTATACTATGAAAGTTATATTTATGACTGATAACTCCTAGCAACTTACTCTAATTTCTTGAATTTATGCCCATACATTCATTGATCCTATGCATGTTTTAATGTCTATTTACGGATTTTAATGGAATTAGTCTTCCTTCCTAACAGATACTATTATTCATACTCGGGTCTCCGGACTTCTACTCCCTTTTAAATCTTCTCTCACATGGTTCTGGTTAATGTTATACCCCACTGAGGGGGTTCGTACCCGTGGCGGTGCTCTAGTGAGCCCAGATCCGCGGTTAAAAGTTAAAAGTTAAAGATAACGGAATTGTATAGGTTTTGACTTTACTTTTATACATATCCTTTTTTTTTTTTTTTTTTTTTTTTAAAGGAATATTTTTACAATATTTTCTCACATCAAGTTTTGCTACTCCTCACGTGACTTCAAAGTATTGGGTTATTCCTTTTCTTTACTTTCTTTCACATTTTTGATTGAACACACTCATTCTTCGGAATTTGCATACCATTCATTAACATCATACAACATATTGATATACATCTAGACATGGCTAGACTCGTCCTTTACGTGTCATAACATGGAATGTTAATGGACTAACACATTATATCAAAAGGAAAAAAGTACTTTCTTATTTACAATCCAAACGAGTAGATGTGGCTTTACTTCAAGAAACACATCTTGATGCACTAGAATCTGGCAAATTATGCAGAGAATGGGTAGGGAAAGTATTTCACAGCAGTGTACATGGTGGAAGGCCTTCAGACACGGGTCCCATTCGTAAATGTGGTGTGGCAATTCTTATTCGTAAATCCCTGCCATGTACGATATCAAAAACATGGGAAAACCCAGATGGAAGGTATGTGTTTGTCAAGCTCCGTATAGGAGAAACTCTTTTTTGTGTAGGATCTATCTATGCCCCACCAGGAGCGAAAAAATCATTTCTTCTTCATTTGAACCGTTTACTGTCAGAGATAAATGCTTCACAGTATCTTGTAGGGGGAGACTGGAATCTTACGAGAGACCCAGTTTAGGACAGAACGGGCCCTTTTGATAAGAATAACGCACCAGACGGAGCCATTTTGAGTGACATCATCGAAGATAATGGTCTGATAGATCACTGGCGTCTTTCTCATCCGACTGATTCTAAATATACATTCACGTCCCCTACACATGGAACCCTTTCACGACTTGATTATTTTTTAATCTCTCAGAAAGTAGTTCAGTTAGTGCAAGAGTCTCACATATTAGAAGCATCAATATCTGACCATTCCCCAGTACTCTTATCCCTACCAACAGGATTGGCTAAACCAGGGCGCAAACCTTGGCGGATGAATATACAGCGCCATAAAACCCCAAAGGGTAAGACACAGTTGCAAGACCATCTTCAAAATTACCTTTCCACTAATCAAGGATCTGTAGACTCAGGTAGAATTTTATGGGCTGCAGCCAAAGCTACTATCCGGGGTAAACTCATGAAAGATGCTGCATTGGCCAATAAACAAAATGCTACTTGGCAGAAAGAGTTGGAACATGATATTGAGACATTTACAAGATTATATACCACAAAACCTACTTTACAAAATCTCAAATTATTGGAGCAAGCTCTTATGGCGCTAAACAGTCTCTTTACATCCAAAGCTGAATACGCTTTACAAAAAATTAAAGGGAGACATTATGAACAAGGGGAAAAGGCAGGGAGGCTCTTAGCAGCTCAATTACGACAACGGGAGGCTACCATGGCTATACCAGCCATAAGATCATCTGAGGGGAATTTATTAACTCACCCCCAAGATATCGTTAATGAATTTGCTTCCTACTACAAATCCTTATATACCCCAGGAACCCAGTTAGACCAAAATAAGATGCTCTCTTTTCTTTCAGAAGTGGAACTGCCTTGCCTTTCTGAAGAGGGCAGGGCACTTCTTGAAGGACAGATTAGTAAAGAAGAAATATCTCAAGCCATAGCCAAACTCCCCTATCATAAAGCTCCAGGGGAAGATGGTTTCCCAGCAGAATTCTACCGGTGGTCAGGTGAAAAAATAATTGATACTTTACATGCCGCTTTTCAGGGAGCCGATAGTAAAGCTTCTTTAGGATGTATCTCTAACAAAGCGGTAATAGTGGTTCTTCCTAAATCAGGAAAAGACCCATTGCTTTGCAGTAGCTATCGACCTATATCACTTCTCAATTTTGATATTAAAATTTTAGCCAGAATCCTAGCCTCCCGTCTTCGTAAAGTTTTACCCTCCCTGATTCACCACACTCAGGTGGGATTTGTACCCGGAAGATCATCGAGAAATCATTTGCGCACTCTGGCACACACATGCTTTGGCATTGCCACTTGATGCCGAAAAAGCATTTGATCGAGTGGAATGGCAATATCTTTTTACTGTTTTGGAGAAATTTGGTTTGGGAACTCAGTTTATAGATAAAATTAGGTTATTATATCAGCATCCTACTGCTCAAGTTAATAGTGGCGGTTTCATTTCGGATTCATTCCCGATCTGTAGAGGAACTCGCCAGGGTTGTCCCCTTTCTCCCCTACTATTCCTCTTAGCTTTAGAACCTCTAGCAGCAGCAATTCGCCAATCAGACAACATAGTAGGAGTTCCCCTTCCAGTAGGTAACTCAAAAATGTATCTTTATGCTGATGACATTTTACTCACTATCACTGACTTATCTCGGTCTCTCCCATCATTGCTTAAAATTATAGAAGATTTCTCCTCCTTCTCCGGATACAAAATTAACTGGGACAAGAGTGAAGCGCTTCCCATCTCAGATGGCACTACAAAGGCAGCTATACAAGGTTTTCCCTTTCATTGGCATCATTCCCGTTTAAAATACCTGGGTATTTTAGTAAATAAAGGTACAGATGGATTGATTACGGACAATATAAACCCTTTAATCACTCAGATGCAACATGATTTTGAAAAATTGAAGATATTGGGTTTATCTTTGTGGGGCAGAGTTCAAGCTGTGAAAATGGTCACACTCACGTTTCATTTATACGCTTGGAATGCTTCCTCTTCAGATTCCTTTATCTACTCTACGTCTCATAGATTCTAAGATCAAATTCTTTATTTGGGGTTCTATGAAACCTCGTATAGCTGTCAACAAGTTGAAAGTGCATCATTCTTATGGGGGGTTGAGTCTTCCATCCATTGAACACTATACCTTGGCATTACAACTATCTCAAATTACTTACATGTTGAAAGAAAACTCCAATACGCCGCAATGGGTGCACATAGAAAGTCATCTGTTGTCCACAGAATTGGGTCTCTCTGCCTTTTATGGGACAGGTACAAGTCGCCTTGATTCTCATAACCCTCTACTAGCTGCAATGCGCAAAACATGGCAGAGGGCACATCGTATACTGGGTTTTAATTCACGTATTCATGATAAAGCCCCAATTTGGAACAACACAGGTATACGTATTAAAGGGAAACCTATATCCTGGTCCCATTGGAAAATAGCAGGCATTCTTACTTTGGATCAGCTTTTGTATAATGGTGGTCTCAAGTCTTTTACACAACTGATAGATGAATTTGGTCTTCCATTACACCAAGCAGCAAATTATACACAGCTCAAAGTCTGCCTTAATAAAATTCTGGGTTCACACCCACAGATCTTACAAACTTCACCTATAGTATCCTATTTATATACCTGGGGAAACATAAGGGAGTTACATCTGGTTTATATAACATATTTTCATCACACTTGTTTTCACAGCCATTATCAAAGGATCTCGGTATTAAATGGCAAACACGTTTGTCAGTTCTTTACAATGACCAGGAATGGATGGATTTATTGGAACATTTAGATAAAGGAGCTCGGGAGGCTAGATTGAAATTTTGCTTGTTTAAAATTATACATGACTGGCACTGGTCTCCGGTAAAGTTACACAAAGCAGGATTACTTCCACATGCTAATTGTTGGAGATGTGATGCTCCTGGCTGTGACATTGTTCATATTATTTGTGACTGCCCTAAGGTTCAAGCCTATTGGTCCTATATAGGCCAGATTTTACATAACTCCATACCCTTACGCTTACCATTATCACCATCTACCATTCTTCTGCATGACTTATGAAACTCTCAACATCTTTCTAAGCCGCAATGCCGTCTATTACGTACTGCATTGGCCACGGCTAAAATATGTATATTAAGACAATGGAAATCTCCAACTCCACCATCTCAAGAGTCCTGGTTGGTAGCTATGATTCAAACTGCCTCATATGAAAGAGTTATTTATAATTTACACGATCAAATTGATCTCTTTAATCAAGTTTGGGCTCCTTTTTGAAAACGGATGATGTTTCTGTAGGAAATACCACTATCATTCCTGTACTGAATGCTCCATCAAATTGATTTCTTTGTGATAATTCTCTTTCCCTTTCTTGCCCTTGTATTCTGATATTGTCTTTACATATTGATGAATGTAATATAGATAGGAAAGTGTAACTGATTTACTCTGTATCCTATAACTGCATATTTTTATTTGATACAAGGAAATTTGAAATATTTTATCATACTGTTATGTCATTCTATTTATATTTAATTCTTCTATTTATCTTCTTAAATATATCTTAAAATGTAATCTGTAATTTAATAATATTAATAATTTGAATAATTTAATGATTTACTGTGAGAAGTTGGCCTGGCATATGCTGTCCACTAATTATAGTGGGCACCTTGCACCAGTCCAAACAACCCCTTATTGGAGATAGGTTAAAGACGACCTTTATTGAAAGCTATCCTAGTGGTAGCTATGGAGAGCAGCCTTCAGGCTAAGTCTTGAAGGAATGTAAAGCAGCTTGTTTTACCAGTCTATAATCTCTTGAGTGATCAAATGAAAGAGGACCACACCAGGTATATATTCAAAATATATGTATTTGTTACTAAACACATCCCTCTAGTCTCTTTATGAGGCTAGAGTTCAAGTACATACGTTACGAGTTAGTTATCTACAGTAATAGCACAAATACACGTTTGAGCCCTAGGGGCGTACCAAACCATATACCAATAAAGTGGTATAAGAACCACGACTGAGCTAGACACAAGGCCTAGAGCCTGTAGAAGTGCTTGGACCACAAGGAACCACCCAAGGCAGTGACACAGGGGACCCACGGGGGATGCGTGCAGTGTATAAACCCAACCGTTAACTTCTATGGGGAAAATCGCGATTAGAATTTAAAAGAAAAGGGACACTTAGAGGAGGACTTGGAGCAAACCCTTTGAGAACTAGGCTGTTCTAGTGTCAATACCCACGGGAGCACCGGAGTACTCGAGTTACCTCACCCAGGAAGCCGGGTGCATAGGTGTCTTTCGGGGTCGGGTTTCGCTGCGTCGCTTTCAATGGCGATCTGCTGCAAAGTGCTGCTGGCGACCAAGTCGAAAGTGTTCGGGTGGATCCAAAGGTGGATCGAAGATCTGAAGAACCTGAAAGCAGAGGGGACAGAGTCTGGGTCACTAGCCAGTGACCAGGAAGGCGATGAGCAGATGCCCACCGATGTCGAGTGCTTCAGGTAGGTTGACGGTCGTCTTGACTTCAGCCACGAGGTCCAGGAGGCATCGACGACAACCAGGAGCTGGATTCGAGCTGTCCCACGACGTCTGTCAATTGCAGGGGTGTCGGCGACCGGATTGGACCCAACAAGCCTTGGCAACGGCAAGTCTCATGAAAACAGAAGGACGATGTTGCAGACCAGCAAGGTCTGGGGGACTCACCCAGCGAGGCTAAGTCAGGGCACACCTGGAGCAACCAGGGAGCCCAAGCAGAAAAAGATTGGCCTTCGGGAGGGCCTACTAGCCAACGGACTAGCGACCGCAAAGGAGCCTCGAGACGGTGCACGTGGAGCTGGCTCACAGGACACTCGTGGAGTGGAGGCCAGTGATCTTCGGTGCAGTTGGTGCTGGAGGCTGGGGCTACTCGGAGCCCAAAGCACGACTTCGTGGGAGACCCAGAAGAGGATGCACTTGCAAATGCGTTCGGTGTCCAGGGGTCACGGTTCCACGTTACCCACGACAGCTACGGGCCTCAGCTTTGCTGGGGACTCAGGGCAGCCTCGGGGAAGTCTGGAAATCCACCTCTGGTGATGCAAAGACTTCGGCGTCCGACGGGAGCTTCAGCGATGCAGACCGGACAATTGCTTCTTTGGTGCCTGCCAAGCAGGGGAGTCACTCCTTGACCCCAAGGGAGATTCTTCAGTCCTCTAATCTTAAAGTAGAGCGTCGAAGGTCCAGGATTCTGTATCAGAGTTTCGTCCAGGTAAATCTAAAGTCCTAAGTGTAGGAGAGTAGGATCTGCTTCACAGGGGTACCCCCACTTTTTGCTGATACTTCACTGGTTTTCGACATTAGTCTGGCTGGGGCCCTGCTATTCAGAACCCCAGCCTAGCTGTTTCCTCTTTAAAAGGGTCTCCATGTGCCTTAGGCACATCACTGATTGGGATCTGGAGTGCCCTTGTAAGTCCCTAGTATATGGTATACTATGTACCAAGGGCATAGGTACCTCAGAGGCCTGCCAGGGGCTGCAGCATATATTATGCCACCCCTGGTAGGCCATCCAAACTGACACCACAGGTCTGCTACTGCAGCCTGGGTAAGGTGGTGCATGCACCCCTTGCTGTGGTATAGGTTACCTATATCACTAAATGCATACACACATATAAACCTATAAGTCACTCCTAAGGCAGGCCTTATCAATCCTAAAGGCAGAGTGCATGGTTTCTATGTGAGAGGGTGCCCCTGCATGAGCAGGGCCCCTCTGCAGCGTTCGGAGACCATCTCTGATGCTGTTTGTAGTGCAGCCTGACCATATACTCTTAAACGCATTATATCCTCGCGGTAAAATGCTAACTATGGAATGGCTGCACCGAAACATGTCGTGTTTGGTGTCAAACATCTTGGAATACTACCCCCCGCCAATTCTGGCGGCGGGGGTAGCATTCCACCCTTCTAGAGGGAAAGGCATGTTAACTCTGACGAGTCCGGTAACTTCTTTCCAGAGCCTGGCATCACAAAATGGATGCTGCTGCCACAGACACGAGTCTGGCCTCCTGCTGCTGGACGAAACTCCGGCAGGGGAGGCCTGGACAATAGGTTTCCTGTCCCAGGGAGGTGTGACCACCTCCCCAGACAGGACAATGTGTATTGGGGCTGGGCGGGAGCACTTTCGGGTGCTTTGAAGTCCTGCACTGGGGGCACATTTGGTGTCCCTGTGCATACCCCAGTTCAAACCGGATCAGGGGCTTGCAGCCCCTGCTTTGGCGCGAACTGGACAAAGGGAAAGGGGTGTAGCCACCCTCTGCCCTGACCCACC